>VMDR010009232.1:0-34057 GCA_007922815.1 Macrotus californicus
TATGTTACAGACTATGGTAGAAAACCCCTCAAGCTTATCCATTTACAAATCAAAAATAAGATTATTGAGAAAAGGGGGAGAACAGATCTAAGTTCTTCTCCAAGGGCAAATGCTGAATATTTTCCAACTAGATTATTTTTAAGTCAAAAGGCAGGATACCAGTAACCTCGTGGGCTTTTTTAAGGTGGTTTTTCTCCTTTTTCCTCTGGAAAGGAAATATCTTTTCCTAATCCTATATCCTATAACCTTTTTTTCCCTAAGGCCTTAAAAAAATAACATGTAGCCTTATATTGGCTTAAATGATCAAACTCTGCCATTTACCCTAAACTCAGATGAACTGGAGAGGAATATCTCAAAAGGAGATTTGTATAAAAAAAAAAAATCAAAGAGCACTTCCTATAAAATATTTCAAAAACAAGTAAAAGCATGTCACTGTCCTAAAATTCACATGGAATCTCAAGGGACCCTGAATAGTCAAAACAATCTTGAAAAAGAAGAACAAGGTTGAAAGTTCCACATTTCCAGATTTCAAAACTTACTGCAAAGTAATCAAACACAGGTTGGTGCTGGCATAAGGACAGACATATCGACCAATGGACTAGAATAGAGAGCCCAGAAAAAAACCCTCACATATGTAGTGAAATGATTTACCATAAGGGTGCCAAGCCCATTCAATGAGACTAGGACAATCTTTCCATGAAATGGTACTGGGATGCTCACATACAAGAGGATGAAACTGGACCATCATTACCTTACACCATATACAAAAATGATTCAAAATAAACCAATGCCTAAGCATAGGAGCTAAAACTATAAAACTCTTAGAACAAAGCAAAAGTGAAAAGCTTAATGACATTGTTGTTGACAACAGTTTCTTGATAATGACAGTAGAAACAGGCAACATAGTAGAAATGAATAAATTTGGCTTCATCAAAATTTAACTTGTGTGCATCAAAGAACCCTGAACAGATTGAAAAGATAATCCGAAGAATGGGAAAAATATTTGTAAATCACATATCTGATAAAGGATTCTATCAGAATATATAAAGAACTCCTGCAACTCAACACAAAATAACCCTATTAAAAATGGGCGAAGGACTTAAATAGACATATCTTCAAAAAAAATAAACAGCCAACAAGCACATGAAAGGATGCTCAGCAACACTAATCATTAGGGAAATGCGAATCAAAGCCACAATGAGATACCACTTCATGCCCGTTAAGATGGCTATTATTCAAAAATAAGAAAATAAAAAGTGGTGGTGAGAACATGAAGAAACTGGGTTCCATGTAAAATTGATAGTGAAAATGTAAAATGGGGCATCTACTATGGAAAATGACACAGTGGTTCCTCAAAAAAAATTACACACAGTATGACCATATGATCCAGCAATTCCTCTTCCAGGTACACACTCAAAAAAACTAAAACCAGGGACTCGAAGAGATATTTTTCTACCCATGTTCATAGCAGCATCATTTGTAACAGCCAAATATGTGGAAACAACCCAAATGTCCATCAACAACAGATGAATGGATAAACAAAATATGGTATATACACACAGTGAACTATTATTCTGCCTTAAATAGGAAGGCAGTTCTGACATACAACAAGATGGATGAAATTTGAGGACATTATGCTAAGTGAAATAAGCCAGATACAAAAAAAGTAGTACTTTGAGGAGCCAAAATCAGAGAGACAGAAAGTAGAATGGTGGTTGCTGGGGCTGGGGGGAAGATTAGGGAGTTACTGTTTAATGGGTATAGTTTCAGTTTTACAAGATGAATAGAGTTATAGAAATGGATGGTGATGATGGTGTACTGCTTTATGAATAGATTTAATATCAGGGACATGTAGACTTGAAAATGGTTAGGGTGGCAAATTTTATGTAATGTGTATTTTAACACAATTTTAAAACTTGGAAAAAAAAACGTTGATAGGAGAGGTTCAACAGGCAGTGGATGATTCAGACTTGGTCTCCAGAGAGAAGACAGGACTAGTGATAGACATGTAGAAGTCTCCTGACACAGAAGCACTGTTTCGTTCCACTGCTTGGTATGTTTATTATTTGTGTACTTGCCTCTTTCTCTGTAAGAGAATGTCAGCTCTTAAAGGGCAATGGAATGAATGCCCTACTCACCTATTTGTCCCAGAAAGCATTAGCATATCACCTCTAAATATTTTTAAAAATTGAACTGAATCTGAGCACTAGACAAGAAAACTTCAGTCTTTCTACATCTGGTCTTCCTAGACCCGAAATTTGCAAATTTCTTCTAAATACTTGCTAATCATTTAATCTTATTTGAAAACAGAAGGTCAGAGGTTGGTAGCTGGACCATGTCTGTATTTCAGAATCTTTTTATTTTTACTACATGAACATCATCCAATAAAAAGTGCAAGCCAGAACTTTCTTTTTTTTTTTTTTTTGTTCACTCAGCTCCAGACTCTCCGTGTGCACCCACCCCTCCTGAGAATCCTGGCACAGAGTTTCACAGCCAAAAATAAGACACAAAGTCCAGCAGTGCTCCCTATGCAGGGAAGATACTCGCTCCCTTCCTTTTGGAAACACTTCAACCAACCCTGTTTTAGTTTGGCTGCTTTGCCTCATTTCAAAGATATTTCATTATACTCCACAGCCTTCCCTTGATGTCCTAGTTAATTAAGTTTACATAATTTCCTACTGATTAGTTTGAATGGCTTGCTTTGGATTTTCTCTCCTTTAATTTTCTGCCTTTACTGACTGCTCAAAATCCTCAACTACGACCTTGGGAAAGTATGTGCTACCACGAAGTTCACTGTTCTACACAACAAAAAGCAAATCCACATTGTGATTCCTTAAGAGATCATCTGTTCCAGAAAACAGAGAAACTGTTAGGTGGAATCCAGCAACAAGACAGTAACAATAAACACAAAGAAGTCACTAGTTATATTCTTTCACATACAAAAATGAACTACAGTCCACTCCTTGTAACACATTTCACATTTACGGACATCCTTTGAGATTCTTTCTCTGTGCTTAGGAACTCCAGAGGATTAATTTAAAAATTATTAGTATGAACTAATTTCTAATAGTGAATATGGTCATAATTAATGGGCCAGCTGCACTACAATCTGGTCCATCTGCTGCATGTATACAGCCTCAGAAGGCAATGAGGAAAGAAAGTGAACCCAAAACATCAACGCCAATATCCTAAGTGCTTTCGCAATCCAAGAAATGGCAACAGGCTTTGAAATCACTCTGAAACCTGCTTTTCCCATGAATTCTTTAATTTTCCCCATATTCTGGGGACAATGAAACAATTTATTTTTATAAATGGTCATTCGTAAGACTGCTCAAAGTTTCACATAATATTCTTCTCACGTTAGCCCTATAAAACAAAGTCCCCTTTCCTGTACTAGCCCCCCCCCGCCCCCATCAGAATGCAAAGAGGAAAAGTGAGTATCAGGACTGCAGTAAATCTCCCTCAACTACAGTCTATCCACTGACAAGAAATAAGTCTGCAATGACAAAACCAAACAAGTGTCTTTTTAAAAAGTACTCTCACATGACTTTTCTGGTGGTGAGATGCCCTGCACCCCATACACCAAACTCTGCTAGGTCAGCCACGATTCTTGTTTATGGGCCAATCAGTCCTCCTGCCTGGAGGGACCAGTGTTTTAGCACTGGTGATTCTGTCCATAGTTGACAGCCAAATGTGCTGACTTTTCAGAAACAAGCTTTGTACAAATCTCATTCCAGTGCTTTTTTATTTTTGTTGAAGACTGCCTTGTTTCATACGCCAAGAAACACTATGAGATGGAAAGTTTCCTTAAAAGTTGCTTTAAAAAATCAGTTTCCACATACAGTTTGCAGATTTTTTTTACCCAGACATGTATAATAATTTCCTGAAAGCATAGATGAAGGTCGTAATATGCAGTGATGAGATGTCAAGTAAAGGAATACACACATTTCAATTTACAAGCTCACAAATAAGTGTCGGTACTTGGAGGGGAAAAAATCATGGGCTTGGGAATGAAAGATAAGATATGAAACACTGGCTAATTGGCTAATTCACAAGGATAGCCTCTTCTTGGAATAAGCATAATTCCTATTATGATAAGTACTCTGCAGGTATGCTGAAGGAACAAAGATAAAGTTTGGCAATTAAGTTAGTGTTTTCCCCAGTGAATTCCGACTCCAACAATGATACCAAAGGAGTGTGATTCAATCATGAAACTAAATTTCACAGGATTTTGTGCCTGAAAATACTTTGTAAATGACTCTACTGAAAGTGCTCAAAATTCATGACAGGCTTCTCAAACACTTCCTGATGATATACTTTAAAGGACAGATTGAAATGCCCTTCTTTTTACCTTTGGGCCTCAGTGGATGTATAAATACCACAAGGTATTTCATGCGATAACAAAACAGTGAAAAGAAAATTATTCTAATATGCAAAGTATCCTAATACTCTCTTCAGGGTACTGTGGGGAAGAGTAGGATGTGCACTTCCAGAAAAGAACAAAAGAGAATCAAGAAGCCCCAAGTACCCCAAAGAGCATCCACTTTAAGAAAGAAAATTTATTTGATAAATACTCTTAAAATATTCAATGATATAGATTAGATCTCATTTCTCATGCCACTCTTACTAATTGTTATATTTTCACACAACAGGCCTAAATGTGGGGGCAGAATTGCTGTCCATCCACAGTCTGGTGCATACACACACCCATGCCCAACCTGACCACCTCAATAGTCCTGCCTCACTACTGACTGACGGGTTCCTAGCTGAGCTTCGACCAGCCCAGGATATTTTTTTCCACTGCTTTTATTTCCTTGTTCTTGAGTGCTTTCTTGTTTTCACTGTTATTGATGTTAAAAGTTTTTTAAAAAAATATTTTATTTATTTATAGACAGAGGGGAAGGGAGGGAGAAAGAGAGGGAGAGAAACATTGATTGGTTGCCTCTCGCACATCCCCAACCAGGGGACCTGGCCTGCAGTCCAGGCACGTGCTCTGAGCAGGAATTGAACTGGTGACCCTTTTGGTTCACAGGCTGGCGCTCAATCCACTGAGCCACACCAACCAGGGATGATGTTAGAATTCTGTCTTGAAAGCTTTGCTGTTTAATGCATATGTTTGTGTTAAACATACAAGACACTGAGATAAAGGTGAACCTGAAATAAAACAAGATTGGTGGGATCAAACTATGAAAATAATAGAACATAAAAAAGCAATGATAAAGGCAAAGAGAGAGAAAAACATAAAGACATAGAACACAGTTCACAAAGTCATACTGTGTCAAATCAATGGTTCATTCAGCTCAATATTTTCTCTCTGACAGTGGCACCAGGGTAAGTTTTGCGGTAAAGCTTGTCATTCACACTCTTTAATCTTGTCCTCAAAAGGTTAGAAAGACACCCTGAAATACCTAGCTTTCATTAATAATACATTAAAGATCTGGTCATAACCTAGTCTTGGATCTGTCAGTATTTTTATACAATGAGTTATCTGTATTTTCTCTTAATTATTAAAATGAATAATTCTTTTATTGAAGAGAATATGGATTCTAGTTCAGACTCTACCAGTAACTGGGTATTTGACCTTGGGCAAGGTTATTCAAAACCTCTGTCTGAGTTTTCCTATCTATATAATGAGGTCCTTCACTGCTCTAAAATGTTATGATTTGACTACCAAATTTCAAGAGGATGATACCACATATTTACATTATTTTACATTATTCATATCCACTGTTTTGCAGGCTGAAGTTAACTTCCTCTACCTTTGTTTTTTCCATACTTCAAAGAATCAGTTTCTTGTAGTTGAAGGGGACCTCAAAAATCATCTAATAGAACCCCCAGGACACCTAAGTCACCATTATCAAATTCCTTACTAGCATGCATATTGCTCCTGTTTGGATACTATTATTGATAGAAAAGTTTGTGAACTTCTAAGGCAGCTCAATTCATTTTCAACTAACTCCTACTGTCAGAAATTATTCTACTATGAACTCAGATATAAATGTTGAAATAAATCTATCTCCTTGCATCTTCCTGCTTCTCTCTGGAATAAGACAGCATAGATCCTAAACCCTTCTTCTGCATGATTCACATGATAGATCCAGGAATGGAAGAAGCTATCACATTCCTCTAGGTCCCCTCCTTTAGCCTTTATTTCTGTATCATAGTGTTTAATCCTGTCATTGGCTGCTCTTCTCTGAACAAACTCCAGCTTGATAGGACCTGTCTGAAGTACATCATGCCAGATGCCAGATGGAAACTCACATTTTAGCCACGGGATAGTTAAGTGCTAAGAATAGAATGATTTTATCTTCCCTGTTTCAAAGAGCTACATGGATACTCCTATTAACACAACTAAGATCACATTCACTTATGAGATTTATACTTTTTCATAGTTTTAATGCATGGCTATTCAGCTGTATTTCCCCAACCTATAATTATAACTGGATACAGACGGCAGCTGAGAAGCTCAAACAGAAAGGTGGCCACTACAGGTACCAGGAGTCACTCTTTTTGGCTCAGTGACTTTGGGCAAACAGCTCCAATTTCCTGTGCCTCGGTTTCCTCATTTCTAAAATGGCGAAGAGAATAATTCCTCAAATATCTAAGAATTATAAAGATAAATGAGTAGATATAAATATCATTTTCTTAAGTTAAAAACACTATAGTAAAATAGGCTAGCAGTTCCTCAAAAGGTTAAACATAAAGGTACCATATGACCCAGCAATTCCACTCCTAGGTATATTCTCAGGAGAAATGAAAACATGCCTGCACAGAAACCTGTTCACAATGTTCATACCAACATTATTCATAAAAGCCAAAAAGTAAAAACAAATTAAACAGCCATCAACTAATGAATGGGTAAACAAAACATAAAATATCCGTACAACAGAATGTTATTCTATGAAAGTGAATAAAGCACTGATAAAACTACAAATGGATAAATGAATCTCACAAACATTATACTAAGTAAAGAGGCCAGACACAAAGGGCCACATATTGCATGACTCTATTTACATGAAATGTCCAGAATGGGCAAATCCACAGAGACAGAAAACAGACAAGTGTTTGCCAGGCTGAGGACAAATGAGACTGGGGAAGCAACTGAAAATAAGTACAAGGGTTTTTTTTTGGTGTGATAAATAATAAATAAGTAGTAAAAATATTCTAAAATTGATTGTGGTGATGGAGACACAACTCTGAATACACAAAAAGCTGCTGAACTGTATACTTTGAACAGGTGAATTGTATGGTATGTGTTAGAGCTCAATAAAGTTGGGTTTTTAAAGAACTATAAAAATGTATGACATTATTTAAAAAAATTTTTTTATTGTTGTTCACAGTTGTCCCTATTTTCCCCCATTACTAATGACACTATTTCAATTGTTGTTATTCCCCTAGTGAATGATTAATAGCAACTCTAAGAATATTTCCCTGAGTTCTAAACCTCAAAGGCCAAACAGTAAGTGCTGGCGAGGACACGGAGAAAAGGGTATTGTGTGCTGTGCACTGCTGGTGGGAACGCAGACTGGTGCAGCCACTGTGGCTAGCAGTGTGGGGGTTTCTCAAAAAATTAAAAGTGGAACTGCCTTATGATCCAGTGATTTCATTTCTGGGTATGCACCTGAAGAAACCCAAAACACTAATTCGAAGGAATATGTAAACTCCTATGCTCACTGCAGTGTTATTCACAATAGCCAAGACATGGAAGCAACCCAAGTGCCCATCGACAGATGAGTGCATAAAAAAGTTGTCGTACATGTACACAATGGGATATTACTTGACCATAAAAAAGAATAAAATCTTATCATTTTCAAAAGTACAGATGGACCTGGAGGGTAGTATGCTAAGTGAAGTAAGCCAGACAAAGACAAATAGCATATGATTTCACTTATATGTAGAATCTAAAGAGCAAAATAAATGAACAAATAGAAACAGATTCACAGATATAGAGAACAGGCTTAGAGTTGCCAGAGAAGCAGTTGGGAGTCTGGGTGAAAAAGGTGAAGGGATTAAGAAGTACAAATTGGTAGTTACAAAACAGTCACAGGGATGTAAAGCACAGCATAAGGGAATACAGTCAGTAATACTGTAATAAATATGTATGGTGCCAGGTGGGCACTGGAAATACCAAGGAGATCACTCTATAAAAAAAAATATGACTGTCCAACCACTATGCTGCAAAGCCCTCAAGCACTGTCCCTCAGCAGTGTGAGCACGTGTGCGTGCATGCACACACACACATGCTTGCATTCATCACACACTTCACTTGAACTAAATTTGTAATTTAGGGAACTCGTATGCCTGCCCCTATTTTAAACTTAGCTACTCTAAAGTTCAGTCCACAGGCAGACTAGGGATGGTGAGGACAGGAGTCTGAAAAGCTGTGGTCTGGTGGATGCCAGTCACATCAGGGTCCAATTTAAAAAATTGTTTTTAGATTTTATTTTTTATTTATTTTTAGAGAGGGGGAAAGGGAAGGAGAAAGAGAGGGAGAGAAACATCAATGTGAGAGAGAAACATTGATCAGTTGCCTCTTGCATGTGCCCTGACCAGGGGCCAAACCCGCAACCCAGGCATGTGCCCAGACCAGAATTAAACCAAACCAGCGGCCTTCTGCTTTGCAGCACGATGTCCAGCCAACTGAGCCATACTGGTCAGGGCTCAGGGTACAATTTTAGATCCCACTTACGAGCCGCACAGCTACGAGCAAGCTCACTGATCTCTGAGAGCTTCAGAGTGCTGACCTGTAAAATTATCAAGGTGATATATGTAAAATACCTACTGGGTACTGCTCTCTTTAGATTCCCATATAGTACCAACTTGAATTATGTATATATTTTCATGTATAACTATATTTCAGCATACACAGCATTTAGCCACAACAACTAGCTCAAGATACTTTTATATCAAAGACAAAATGTGTGGAAGCCTTCTTTGAATTACCAGAAAGATGAATAACTGCAATTTTCTCCTGAAGATGTGTATGTTTAAATGAAGGCTTACTGTACTCATTTCCCCAAAAACTGCTATATTTTAATCACTCTGCATTCCCTGCTTTGAATTTTTTTAAAAGATCACTATGAATCCTTACCATAACTATGAAATTCTTTCCATTGCTAAAGATTACAAAAATGCAATCTGAGAAAATGGACAATTTGAGACTAACACACCCAGCTTGGGGACCTTGCACAAAGAGCACCGTAACCATGGAAACACTTGGCAGTGGAGTGACAACATAAATCAAAGAACCTGTTTCATCATTCAAGTACCAAGCATGTGAGATCAATTTATAGCAACTGTAAGCTACTAATAATTGTATTCTATTTAATTTGTCAAACATGATTTTCTCTCTCAATGAGATCTTTAGGAAATCCTTAAGTGTTTTCCCGAAGGAGAAAAAAGTGATAAATTAAATCCACTTAAGCGGTGTGGTGTACCTGACTGTTGGGTTTGATCCATTTATGAAACAAACACTATGAAATCAGGCTTATTTGGCACTTGCCATATGCTTTTAAATATTATTTACTCCATACACATACACACACATACGTATTTATATATATATATATATATATATATATATATATATATATATATATATATATGGGGGGGAGAGAGAGAGAGAGAGAGAGAGAGAGAGAGAGAGCGCGCGCGCGTGCGAGCGAGAAAGAGACTGTCTGCTCAACCAGGATTATAAATTCCTCCAATGCAGGAAACATAAGACACCTCATCACCACTACCTAGCAGAGGGCCCACAATATAGTCCATTTTCTTTTCTAAACATAAGAGCCTCTGGAAGAAGATAAATCACAGCACATTAAGGTGAACAAGATTTTATGATAGGGAAAATGGGAATCAGTGACTGAGAGCCCTACTCAGCTCTAGAAGGCTATCCTTAGAAGGTATACAACCTATCCCCTTATACACACTGTGGTTGTTTCAGTAAATACTCACTTTTTTCCACAAACTTTTTCTGGGGGGAGAGGAGTAACCCTAGGCCAATTCTGACTCTTATCTTAATTTCCCCACCCACAGGAAGTTTTCTTTTTTTTTAACTGACAGTTTTCGTTTTGTTTTTCTTTAGAACTGGGTGCTACCTGAGCCTCTACTCTTCTCTCTCCCTACTCCTCCTCAGTCAGGAGAGGAAGGGGTATGTACCAAGAGTGCCCACACAGGAAAGGGTTCCAGGACAAAGCTCAGGTCTGACACCCTTCATGGAACATCTACAGCGATCTTCACTGAAGGGTGACAGGATAGAAGAGAAGCAGACCTGGAAGTACAGTAGTCCTCCTTCACCCACCGTTTCAGTTACCCACGGTCAGCCATGGTCCAAAAATATTAAATGGAAAATTCCAGGAATAAGCAATCCACAGGTTTTTAATCACATGAGGAGCATGATAAAACCTTGTGCCATCCCACCCAGGATGTGAATCATCCATTTGTCCAGTACAATACAGTACATTAAGATATTTTGAGAAAGACCATATACACATAACTTTTATTACAGTATATTTTTACAGTTGTTCTATTTTATTATTAGTTATGGCTGTCTACCTCCTACTGTGCCTGCTAAATTAAACTTTATCACATGTGTGTATATATAGGAAAAAACACAGCATCTATAGGGTTCCATGCTGCCCATGGTTTCAGGCCTCTATTGGGGGTCTTGAAATGTATCTCCCACGGATAAGAGGGAGCGTTATATATATATTTAAAAATCACTTCTGATTGACTTAGGTTTAATGATCCCAACTTTTAATTTACAAAGCAATGAGAAATAAATATTCATATTTTTCTTTCATAAAACAGGAATTTATAGGGCGGTGTTTGGTCCTCAATCTCTTTTGGGAATCCAATCCCTTGATTGAAAGAGTCTCTTCCCTCTTGTGTGTCTGTCTGATCTTTCAGATTCTGCTTTCACAGTGTTTTACAAGTCAGCCTCCATGCTTTCTGGTCTAGCTGAGAGGTCTTCATTAATTCTTACCCAATTACTGTATTCACCTCCAAATTGGTCTTGTAGCTTGCAGTCTCCCCCTGTAGCTCATTCTATATGGTACTGCTAGATTAATGTTGCTAATACACAGGTCTGATCATTCATAGAGAGACGAGTATTTGTTAAGCAAACATTCTGTGCTAGATGCTATGTTAGACTTCAATGATTCAGAGAAAAAGACATACAGTTTTTTGACCTCATGGAGCTTATACTCTAATGTGTAATTCTTCTGCCCAAAATCTGTCAAGGGCTCCCCTTTTGACAATGGGCTTCAGGGTAATCTCATCACTCTGTCCACTACAGAATATGAGCTAAGTGACCTTTTCTAGATTAATCCCTAATACACCCTTGCCCCCTATCCTAGTGAAATGGGTTTTGCATACTTTAAATTTTTCTACATCGTGCTCCTATTTATTCTGACTGACTTCTGTGCCTAGAAAACCCTCCTCCCCATCTTGACCTTGAGAAATTCAACCTATATTTCAATACCTGTCTCAGTGAAATTTCCTTCATTAGGTCTTTTGCTGACCCCACAGTCTAATGTTCTCTCTCCCTACACTGTTCTTCTGGAATTTTTATTTTGCCTTGTATTATAGTCATTGTGTGCTTATTCTAGGCCATATCTTACTCCCTTTTATTGCTTACAACAATTAGCACAGAAACTTGTATCAAGTAAGTAGGAGGTACAGAGCCCAGGGTTAATTTTTTAGAATGTACACATTTTCTAAACTCTCTTCCCTTCACTTTTTCGGGCCAAAAAACTTTGATCTCATCAGGGACAGGGGAAGATGGAAGCCAGGAACACTGACGGATGAGTTGTGCCCTGAAGAGTCATTTAATCTGAAACTCGAACATGAGTAGAGGTTAGTCAGGTGAGGAAGGGTTGGAATGACTACACCCACTGGCGCGTGTGAAAGCACAGAAGAGAAGCGATATCTTACTGCTAGAACACTGCAACCATGCTAAGGTCTTAATGGAGAAGCAATACAATCCAGCCCCCCTGGAAAAAAAAATCACAAAATGTTCAACAATGTGTATCATAGTAGTTGTATTCTCAGGTGAGTGGATCGTTTCACAAGGATCCTCCTTTCTCAAAAACCACACGTCCACATTCCATTCCGTATCTCCAGAGACACAGGGCCTCTGGCAGCCCTGTGTTTACCATGAACCCAGGGATACGCACTGGCTCATGCCCCGCCATTCAGATTTCCTCTCCTGAGAGTCTGGAATTGGAACCATGAGAACAGTTAAGGCAGTGCCTCCATGATGCTGGAACTGTCACGTGTAAACTTGGGCACTATGGGGTAGTTGTTTTTCTACCAAGTGGACAGTGGAACAGAGAAATCTGGTCTGTCTATAGATAAGAAAAAGGTAGATGACAAACAAAAACAGAAGGAGAGCTGGTCTGAGCACCCCTTAAGGCTGGGCTGGCTTCCCACTTGTTCATTACTTCCAGTCTCTTTCTGAGGCCCAGCTGTTTTCGGGTTCTTGGGTCTGCCAACCCCTACATCCTTGTAATAAACCCTTCTTTCTGCTAGGGTAGCTCAAGTTTCTTTGAGTCACCTATATCTGGCTGTCCTAAGACATAAACACTGCCCAAGGCACAAAATTCCACTTACCAAGGTGCTTGAAATCTCCCAGTGTTTATCAAGCTCCTACTGTGCACACGTTTTCTAACATCAGTTTACAAAAACCTAAGAGTTGTATTTTCTACTCTATTTAACATTTTCTTTTGACTATAACAAAAATTATTTTAGGCTACACATATTTAAAAGTTTTATGTGTATCATAAATCCAGAACCTACGATTCTTGTTGCATTTTATAGCTATTATTCACTCTGAGTTATTGATATAGGTACCTCAATATTCTGAAAGACATTTTGGAAGATAAAGGGGCAAGGAGTTCAGAGAAAACATCTTTCCTCTCTTTAATCAGACCAAGTTCATCTATCAAATTTCAACTGGGCTGATAAACAGTTTTAGAAAAATTCACTGAGGGACACATTGAAATGGCCTCTTTAGAAAGCATCAATAAAATGATCATACCCATAGATTTAATATTCCCATGATTCAGTGATACACTGTGCGTCACTCGCTGGGCCCCTAGGGAGCCAGCCAACACAGCCCTACCCAACGAAATATATGGTCAAGCAGCAGAGTGTGTCCCCAAATCACCCAGTCATGACTCACCTGGTAAACATACAGATTCCAGGAGCCTACTTCAGACCTACTGAATCAGAATCTCTAAGAGGCAGGCCTAGGATTCTGTATGCATAACAAGTTTCCCTAGAGGACTCAGAATTTCCCCAAACTATTTAAGCATGACTTTAGGAATGACCCCTAAGCTTCACACCCAAGAGAAAGCCCCTGTCAGATGTTGCTGAACCAGGCTGTGATTTACTACACCTCATCTTCTCCATGGCTCAAATTTTCTAAACTTCATTAAATTCTCTGGCTTCTCTCCAAATGACCCTCTGCAGCAAGGCTCTGGAAGTTCTCCAGCGTTCAGCTACCTTGTTACTTCTGGCATGGTCAACTAGAAACTCAGTTATAAAGGTAATGTCCCTATATTTTCTCCCTTTTCTCCCCTAGCCTCTCCAACTGTATGCGGCCCTCAAAGGCAGCCCTGACTGAGGATGGCTAGGCCTTGATAGGCCACCTCAATCCCAAAAAGACTCTAGGAAGGCTGACCTACATGCCATCCATAAACATGAGAGTAAATTATGTCCATCACTCCAACTACAGTTGACCTATTTGATGGCATATACAGCACTTTTCCTATATGTACACTTTAAAAATAATGAGGCAAATTCTGCAGTGTATTACTGAAGGATCAATCTAGCAGTCTTTAAAATAAATTTTGTAGAGGGAATTGTCATGAGAGCAGTCCTCGGCCAAACCACAAATTTAAGAAACCACAAATGTGTTCATAAGATCAACATGCAGACAGTCACCACTGTGTATTCCAGGTGCCACCTGTTCCACTGCTCTCTGGGAAATGCCAGAAAGCAAGAAAAGAGGTGATAAGAAAGGGGGATGACAGTGAACAACCCTCACCAATCTGATGCCAATGATGCTTCACACAGCAAAGTCGGGGGTCTGCTTTAGAAAGTACAAAAGGCGTGGTAGCAAATCAACAGCCAAAAAGTAGAGAATAGATGTCAAGAAGAGTTTACCCATGAATCCACTGATAATAGTTGAATCATGTGATGGTGCAAAATTTTAATGCTATCATTTTAGTTTATGGGACACAGGATTTTCTCTCTCCACAAAAGCTAGCAACACAACAAGAAGTTCAATAAAACCGCTTTGCTCTCTGAAACAAATATTTCTAGTGGTAAAATCCACTTTGCCAGAGTTGATGGGTGAGACTACAGTAAACCTAGGAGGAGAAAAGGAATCCTCACCTGGTAGGAACCGCAGGCTTAGTGAAAAAGTCTCTGCCAGCATGCTCTCAGGAGAAGACTGGGCAAGCAGTCTGGGCCATAAGACTTCCTCTTGGTAAGATCTGAACCCCTACAATGGCAAGACTATGAAGGTGTCCAGGTCAGGCAGACAAGAAGCAGAACATCCATCAGCCCGACACCTGCACTAACCTCGGAATTCGTGGAAGGTGCTGCCGGAGCAGACCACAGGAAGCTCTCCACAAGGACAACAAGGTGGCCTAGGAGGAGCCTCTGCCTTCAAAGTTACATATTGGAGATGATATATGAGAGCATATACAGGCAAATACACACACTCAGGAACCGCCTTCTATGTTCTGGAGATTTAGACTAGTAACTTTTCTTTTACTTTTTTCTAATAGAAAATTTATCGGGATTAAAAAGAGGCAAGTGGGTGCTAGGACAACTGGATATTTACATGCAAAGAATAAATTTGGACCCTCTACCTCAAAATATATACAAATGTTAACGTGGATGAAAGTCTCAGTGTAAGTACCAACACTACAAAACTGTTAGAAGAAAACATAAGACTAAATCTTTGTGACCCTGGATTAGGCAGTTTTCTTACATATGATATCAAAAGCACAGCAACCAAAGCAAAAATAAAAAAAACTATTTTAAAGTTAAAACTTTTGTTCATCAAAGGACACTACTGAGAAAGTGAAGACACAAGACATAGAATGGGAGAAAATATTTGCAGGTCATGTATTTGATAAGATATTGGTATCTAGAATATAGAAACAACACTTATAACTCAACCATTAAAGGTTAATTTAAAAATGGGCAAAGCATTTGTTTTTGTTTGTTCATTTTTCTGTGTCTACGAGGTTTTTATTTTTGTGGGGGTGCTTAATCTCATCATCTTTTTCATTGAGCGCCCCAACTTCCTTCCCTCTGACAACTGCCAATACGTTCTTTGTATCTATGAGTCTGTTTCTCTTTGGTTTGGTTATTTATTTTGTTCATTGCATTCCATGTATAAGTGAGATCATGTGGTATTTATCCTCTCTGACAGGTTTATTTCACTTAGCATAATGCTCTCCAGGGCCATCCATCCTGTCTCAAAGGGTGAGATTTTCTTTCTTTTTTTTCTTTTTCTTTTACAGCTAAATAGCATTCCATTGTGTAAACCAGTAACTTTTCTAATGTGTGCAAATTCCTTCTGTGGACAGAAGGACTGCTACTGTGTGCCCAGATGGGTACACGGACAAATGATGTTTACCCAACTTCAGAGAAACCATGCCAAAATATTCCTCCCAAACAACTGATTCTGACTTGTTCTTGTTTTCCTCCAACAACAGCCTAACAGACTGTTTCATATATGCATTAGACTTTTCAAATATCTGCACGCAAGCATGCCAAACTCACTGAGTCCTTGTGCTCCAGGAGCTGCGGAACAGCATTTGAATGACATGGGTACTGCATCTTGATGTGAAATGTCATCTGCTTAAAGTACAAGAGAAGGACCTGCAGCAGCACAGACCTGTCCTGACCCTGAAATATGTGCATCAGCAGGAGCCAGAGGCCTAAAGCAGCCAGAAAAGAAATGCCACATTCCCCAAAGTTCTGAGTAACAAAACAACAAATAAAAAGTTCAAGCTTCAATGCCTATATGACTCACTCTGGCCACTTGACTCTTCACTGAACAGAAAGCATATTCTCTACAAAAGAAAACACTAGCAGGAAAGCAGTCTAGAAGGTAATTTCTGCCAGAGCCTTGGGTCTCCCTTTATGTACCAAGTTGGACAACTATGGACCCCAATTGCAAATGTACCATTTCTTCACCAATAGTCATTTGACATTTCTGATGTCTCCTAAAGAGAAACTGTCACAACTGTGACTTAAAGGAGTCTACTCCACACATCACTACATTTTTTTTGTATTCATTTAATTCCTTTTACCGTCAATTATTAGAGTGATCAAAAGAAGTTGGAAAATAGTGTGTTCACAACCAGTAAAATAAATAGCCATGATTCCCTATGCCAGTGCCTCTCAAACTCTAACATCCATACAAATGACCTGGTGATCTTGTTCAAACAGATTCTAATATATTCGCTCTGGTGTGGGGCCTGAGATTATGGAAGAAAACAGGCTCCGAGGTGAGCCTGGGGCTGCTGATCCATGGCCACATCTTGACCAAACCAAGGCCTTCTACCATGACTTCCCTTGGGAGGCCAATGTGATTTCTGTGACACATGTGAATTCCCATCACATGATTATGGAAAAAAAAAACTGTTAAAAGAAAGCATAGAAAAAATTCAGTTCCTGGTTGTACAGAATAGGAAAAAGAATCAAATCTATGATACTTAACCCCTATTTTGAATCATATCATTACTCTATTCTCCAAACTGACTTGATATCCTGACTCCCTTAACAGATATGGAGATTGTTACTGGACTACCAGTATCCAAGATACAGAAGCATCATCTTTTGTTGTCTGACTGCAATTACCACAGAGGCCAGCCCTGGGGTGGTTTCGGACTTCCTGTGGAGGCAACCATTCGGATTATCTCTGCCATTAAAAACACATCTAAACCACCCTAAATTCTCTATAAGGAATCTTCAAGAGTCCCACAACATCTAAAAAGATTAACCTTATGTGATCTTGACCAAATTATTCTGATTAAGTAATTTTTTGCTAGCTTTCACTCTTGGCGATTTAACTTAGAGTATTTAACATTCTGAAAACTGCTCTAAACTCTAAGTCCAGCCACAGTGGGGACACAACATCAGAGCACATCCAAAAGTCTTTTATTTTAGAAGGTGGAAGACAAAGGAGAAAGAGTTTGAATTAATGCACTAGAGCCAAAATCCAGCCACCCTGAATGAATCTGATGCCTCCTTCTCACAATTTTGCACCTCAAACATCCATATCATCACCTAGCAGCGAAGGGAATCCAAAATGCTAAAAATAATTAGGGTACATCTCAGATGCATTAAAATTATGAAGCACATACTCTGTGAATACAATATACTTCCTCCTACGATATTTTTAAATACAAGCTGTTAACAAGTTGCTCCTCTGAATTAAAAACCGCTCCTATCTCCTACCCTTTGCAACAGCGTGGATGGAACTGGAGAGCATTATGCTAAGTGAAATAAGCCAGGCAGTAAAAGACAAATACCATATGATCTCACCTATAAGTGGAACCTAATCAACAAAACAAGCAAGCAAAATATAGCAGAGACAGTAAAATAAATAACAAACTGAGAGTAACCAGAGGGGAGAGAGGAGAGGATAACAGGGGGAAAAATGGGAAGGGTTGTCAAGGAACATGTATAAAGGACACATGGACAAAGCCAGAAGGCAGTCGGATCGAGGGTGGGAGGTGGACATGGATGGGGTGGGGGGAGTGGTGGAGGGAAAATGGAGGCAACTATACTTGAACAACAAGAAAAGAAAAAAAGAAAAAAAACCCGCTCCTACTTTATTAGTCTTAGTGACCTCCAAGCAAACCCAGGGTCTCTTACAACAGAAGAAAGTGACAAGCATGTCAATGAGACACCATGTGAGGAGATGACATTCCCCAACACAGATGTGGATTGCAGGAGGCTTGTTTTCGGAGCCTAAGATTCCATCTCCTGGAAAAGTTGTTATATGAAAAGAATCTTAGTTTTTTGGATTCTTTTCTACTTGTTAGGCTAAAGGGCCTAGACAAGAGAACTAGGTCCTGCAGCTATAAATCAGTCCTTCAGGCCTTCTGATGCCAAGCTGGGGAAGGAAGCCAGTTTTGTGACTGGTAGCTATTCATGTAATCCTCTGTGGCCTTCCGCACAAGAAGGTGGGTAGAGAGAAGGCTTGTGGGGGGCAGGCAGTGGATGAGATCAAAACAAGTCAGTCAAAATATTAGAGGGTATACACGTTTCCCCCAAAATGTAGACACGGTAGAGTATTTTAAACAATGTGAGACAACACTAACACCATAACCTGATTAACTAACCTACTTTCTATATATTTCTTGTTGATGTAATTCTCTTGGGTGCCTCTGGATTCCAGGACTCTTACAGATGATTCTGAAACTCCTGCGAAGGTGGAAACAGACTGACAGAACAGGTGATCTTCATCATAAAGAATGGCAATAAATGTATTTATTCCCAGGGTGAGGATAAACAAATATTAGGTGGTGGGTACAGTTATTATTTCAGAAATAGATATATTCCAGGTCCTAGGCAACTTATACTACAGTTTGCAAATTACTATTAGTTCTTCCTCATTCTCTAGGGATGTAGCCTATAAAGGAAAGGGGACTGTGGCATTGCTTCCTCCAAGAATGATGGCTAGATCGACTGTACCAGAATCACTTGGATGCTTTTTTAAAAATGCAGATTCCCGGGAACCTCTTAAAGAGATTCTAAATAACAGGCTTAGCCATGGTCCAGAAATCTATTTACACCGTTACCCACAGTGATTCTGAGCTCTCAAAAAGTCTGGAGAACCCTAGCTTAAGGTATTGAAGAACAAAAATGCTCTGCACTACTAACTTCGTGGAAAAGCCTTGTTAACACATTGTGTACCGCAAAGAAATCTCTAAGACATACACCAGGGACCGCACGTTTTTGGGCAAACTGCACGTTACTTAAATCATCATAACTACAGATCGTCTCCGGAATCGCCAAAACAGTCATCTACATCTTCGATCTCACTAGGAATATCTGATAAATTATCGTTAAATACTTCCGGAAGTGTATCAGTTTCACTGGTTTCCTTCCTTTTTCTGAGAGGGGGCATTTCTAAAAGCGCCAGGAACTTGAAGACGAAGACTATTCGAATGACCAAAATACAATATAATGCAATGCTTTATGGGTTTGTGCAATTATATAGTTTTTCATAGATTGACCTGCACAGTTTCCACCAATGAGATCGCTTCATTCGATGTGGACAAGACTGTGTTGACATCTAAGGTCCATAACAGATGGCACGCAAAACATGCAAAAACTTGTGAGCGGTACACAATGTATTAATTGATTTTTATAGTAACGGCCACATCACACTCAGTGGCAGAAGCAGTCCACTTGGGTCCATTAACCATTCTTCGCAATTACTTTTTAACCTCCTAGACATATGCACTACCCTAGGTCTAATTATAAACCAGATACGGTTGGTCCTGTAGAGCCTTGAGAGGCTACTCCGATTAAGAGATGAGAGAAATAGTGCATGTAGTTCATTGCAAGAGACAAAGATGGATTCGCTGAAAGGTAAGAAGTAAGCCTGGATGCTTCAGTGTGAGAAAAGTAGTTGAACTCAATAAGTATTAGGTGAGTTCCAAAGAGAGAGCGAGTTCTTAGGAGGGAGTGGTCAGGAGTGTTACCACTAAGGTCAAGTAGAAAGAGGACTGAAGGGTTAGGACTGAAGTAGGTCCTCATCTGTAAGAATGTTATTGCTGGTAAACAGATCTGGCATGTCAATGGAATGAAAGCTAAATGTAAAAGGCCATGGATAAATCAGGGTAAGGAAATGAAGATCTCACAAATAGACTACTCTTTGATAGGAAAGAAAAGGAAGAAATTAACCTAGCCCAGATGAAAAGTGTTTTTTGTTTGGTTGAGGATGAGAGCCTTTTCAGGAACTCCCCAAGCAGACTTCATTCTATTCTGCAGAACAAAAAAGTAGGAGTTCAAAGGTACTCTGTAAAAGTTCAAAAGGTTTTCCAGTCCACAGCCAACCCACCCCACTGCCCAAAGGGATGGTTAGAGCCGGACTGGGGGGTTCACTGACTCACTTGGGAATTACTTAGACAAGTAATTGAAGAAAGAAATTGACTGTGCTCCCAGCTGTCCACAGAGTAAACCAATCGGAAAAGCTCACCAGTCCAACCTTTTGGTTAAAGGCTTGGAATGGAGAAGGGAAATGGATAAAAGGAGAAGACAATTTTGAAACAAAAGCTTTGCCTACATTCATATCCCTGGAATCTAAGATGGGGAAAGAAGGGAACTCCAGCAATTACAGTTGGGAGATTTTCCTTCTGTTACCAAAGAAAGACATGCTAGGACAAGAAGACACAATAAACCATCAGGAAGAAAAACCTCTTTGTGGCTGATATACTAGATGCATTGTCCTCATGTCATTTACCATAACATAAGTATAGCCTTGGGAATACAGCCAGCTCGGGTGTGCACTTGACTCATCAGTTGCAATAGTGCTAGTCTCCAAGGCCTTGTAAGACCTTAGAAGACCTTGTCAAGTCAATACAGAATGAGCTCTGTCAGGGCCCAAAGTTTCTCCACAAAGAGAGAAAATAGGAATTAAATATTAATTAAGTGACCACAAGATACAGGGTACTTTTACAAAGGAACAAAACCCTTACAGAATAGATTTGATTAGACATTCTGTACAATAGTCTTTGGCCTTTTATCTCCCCTCACAACATGGATTTTTCAAACTTTTTAGTATTCAAGTTATCACTCTGACTGCCGAGACGTAGACAGACGGATAGATAGTTCAAACAGCTTTATTTAGATATAACTCACTAACTGTATAACACACTCATTTAAAGGATATAATTTCAGTGAGTTCTAGTATACACAAAGGCTTTTCCAACCTTTGCCACAAAAAAACTTTAGAACGTTTTCATCGTCCCCAAAAGCAGCTCCACACCTATTAGCAGTCACTCCCCATCTCCCTCAGCTCTAGACACTCCTTCCTATCTCCATAAATTTGCCTACACCTAACATTTTATGCACATGGAACCATACAATATGTAGTGTTTGTGACTAGTTAGTTTCTCTCATTTAGCATGTATTCAAGGCTCATCCATGCTGCGACATATATTTCTTTTTACTGCTAAAGAATATTCCCTTGCATGGATATACCACCTTCTATTTACCCATTTCTCAGTTGATGGGCATTTGAGTTATTTCCACTTTTTGGCTATTATGAATAACGCTGCTGAAACTTTGATATTGGTACCATATATGGTAGTCAAGAGCTTCTAACTGAAATTATTTCCAAGTTCTGAAAGGTGAAATTTCTTCAAAACAAATGTGCCAGTTGTAAGAAACTGTCAGAGTTAGATTTAAATGACTGCAAAAAAATAATAATAATGCAGATTTGGTAATGGGTTTTGTCATTTGTTGTTGAGTGAGGATTCAGCTTTCCATTATTTATTTTGTCACCTGTAACTGTTTTTTGTCAATCCTGCTTAGCTCTAGCAGTTTTCAATTTAGCATTTCAAAAAATGGAAATACTTTTTACATTCATTAGCTTTAACAAGGAAACACATTATCATTATTGCCCATTATAACTAAATGGATGGTGATATTTACCACATACTTCCCTCCTATTAAGCTTATTACTGTGTTTTAAAAGTGATGATTAAATTCTGTTTTACAAAAAAAATAAAGTCAAATGTTTTCCTATGAAAGACCATGACCTTGCAAACATATTTCTCAATTAGGAGTAATACACTTTTTTAAAATAAGTTAACTTGTAATAAATATTATTTTCCATCTATTTTTTCAAGGTATTACAAGCCTAGAAGAAACCAAGATCTATAAGCAGACATTAAAAGATTTAAGCCCCGGGTGGTGTGTCTCAGTGGATTGAGTGCCAGCCTATGAACCAAAGCATCGCTGGTTCGATTCCCAGTCAGGGCACATGCCTGGGTTGTGGGCCAGGTCCCCAGTTGGGGGTGTGTGAGAGGCAACCACACATTGATATTTCTCTCCCTCTCTTTCTCTCTCCTTTCCCCCCTCTCTAAAAATAAATAAATAAAATATTTTTAAAAGATATTAAGTACTCGATTTTAAAATCAAAATATAAATCAATATATGAACAATACAAAGCAGAGAATACAGTGAAAGGTCAGTGGTATAAAAGTAGACAGAAACACAAAGTTAAATCATGATATGAAACAAGCTTATTTTATACACATTCACTGCAGAAGTCTTTGAATTTCCACATATAACCATGTAGAGAGGGCTGTGACCCAATTTACACATATGCCTCAAACCTGCCTTTGGAGCTCCTAAGGGTTTATTTTCAAAGAAGCCTATTAAGAGCCTACTTGCCATCCATCAACAAATGTTAATAGAGAGGCTTTAGTTTTAGACTGTAAGTCAGAGTCTTAATTTTATTACCTCAGTTGTATCTACAAAAGCTCTAGGCAGCTCAACACAGGATCTTTATTGAGATATAACTCACAAGTAGAAATCTCACCCCTTAATGCAAAATGCAGTTTCTGACACATTCACAGAGCTAGTTTTCATTTTTGAGGACAGTATTACAACTAGCTGTTCACCTCTCAGATCTTTACCCGTTCTCCTTTTCCTTTATATGGACAGGTGCTACAGCATGCTGGGAAAGAGTGCTGAGTCCAGAGTGAGGCTGACTTGGACCTGAATACCATTTCATAGTCTAGACTGCTATGTTTCCTTCATCTCTTTGATCTTTCACTTTCTTATATGTAAAATAAGGATGTATAGAAAGTTTCAATATATGTGAAATATTTAGAAGTAAATCTAACATTCAATAAAAATATTATTTTAATAAACTGAAACCATCATGTATATATAGAAAGAAGCAATAAAACCAAGTATGTGCTAAAAAAGAAATAAAAAGGTGAAGCTTCCTTTCCTTCTAAGGATGGAGTCCAAACTGTGAACCAGCCAAAAATGGCCAAGCTCTGTTCCCTAGCGTCTCTCTAGTCTCATCTCCACTTCTCCCCAAGGCCCGCCCCCAAACAGGAACACAGACCTGCTTGTATTTGCTGGCACACACTGCACTTTCTTTGTTTATATTCCTTTGCTCCTGTTCCTACTTCAAGAATGCCTGCCAGTCCTTCCCCTGGCTAACTCCCTGTGATCTTCAAAATCAGTGCTTCAGTGGTCATGTCCTCTGGGACTAAGCTTAACAGACAGGGCCCCGACTCTCATGGCTCCCTCCTACCACCCCCACTGTAACCACAACGCGTTAGGTATCCCTCCCTCTGGGTTCCCACCAGACGTAGTATCTCTGCACTTGCTACATCCAACGCTACTTATTCTTTGAGGAGTCTGTCTTCTCCCATGAATGGTGAGATTTTTGTAAAACTTTGCTTTACTGAGGTATAATTGACATAAAATTTTAAGATATTTAAAGTGAACATCACGGTGGTTTGATAAACATTATGAAAGAATTTCCCCCCATCTAGTTAATTAACACGTCCATCACTTCCCAGATTTATCTGTCTTTGGTGAAAACATTTAAGTGCTACTCTCTTAGCAAATTTCAGCTATACAACACAGTGTTATGAACTACTGTCCTCATATTTTACACTGGAGCCTCAGACCTTATTCATCTGACAGCTGAAAGGTTGTAGCCTGTTACCAACATCTCCCTATTTAAACTGTGAGATCTTTTGAAGGAAAGTTCTGCCACTTATTCCAAGGAACTAGAACTCTGCCTGAAAATATAAACGTGCTTAACCAATGTTTGCTGATAGGAGAGGACATTATCAGCCATTCTCAGGATCCCTTTACATCGCTAAAAATAATTAAGGATTTAAAGAGCTCTTGTTTATGTAGATTATATCTATTAATATCTACTTTATTAGATATTACAACTGAGACCTTTGTGAAATATATTTTAATTCAAGAGAGGATGAAAAGGCAATAATGCTTAGCATTATTATGAAAATAGCTGTGACTCCAAGAACTTTCTGAAAGGGTGTCAGGGACCCCCCCCCCCCAAGAGCCCCAGAAAACAACAGAATGGTATTGTCAGGGAGAGGGGATTGTATTTGCTTTTTAAATTATAAAATATATTTTCATTCAGATGACAGTTATTTGAGAAAAGTATTTGGGAAAGGTGATGGGCAAATGAAAAGATGTAAGACGGGAACGGAGATAAAACCTCAGCCAAAGCTACAGAAAACGGTGGGGGACAGGCAAGCAAAGAAAAGGAAGGTGGTAATAAAGCACCAGCACCAGTCTTAGGAGAAATGATAAAAAGCTGAAAGCCCTTCTGCACAAAGAAAACCAAAACCAAGAGTGACACTGAAGGCCAAGACTCTGATCAAAATCTTAAATAGAAATTGATCTCTTAGGTATAGAATGCACCCTCTTGACGATCCTATCCCGTCTTCCTCCTCTTTTGTGGTTCTCAGCCCTCAGGTGCACTCTGTTGTGCGCCTGTCTTCCCTCCTGGCTTTGGAACTCCGTCCTCTCTTGCTGAAAAAACCCGCTCAAATGTTATGTGATTAGAGAGAGAAAAAAGGCAATGAGCTCCGATAAGGCTGCATAATTGAAATCCAACTGATAAATTTTTTAACACTCTATTGGATTATAAAAAATGATAATGAGATTTTAAAAATAGGAATGTTGAAGTTATTTTTACATGCTGAAAATACATTAAAAATTAGTGTCCTTAAAATATGCTGCATGAAGGTCAGGGTTGGAGTAATATGGACTCGGTTATAGTGCTATGGCAGTAGGTGATATCAATTATTTCTTTAATGTTGTCAAATCATCCTTCCTACAGCAAAAAAGCCATGCAAACATGACAATTAATTCTCAGCTTTCATCTGCCTTTGATCCATTCTACAACCTTTTCAAGGATATACAATTGGTTGCATTTTGTTACGTAGTAACATGTGCTGAGGTGAAAACTGAAGGTATAGACCTGACAGGCAAATCAGAGGCCCGGGCGTATCACACAGTCTGCAGACTGTCTTTGTATAGTCCTCGCCCGGGCGTATCACACAGTCTGCAGACTGTCTTTGTATAGTCCTCAGACTAAATAGCCTTTACATTCTTTAAAGTATGTGAAAACAAAACCATCAAACAAACAAAAAACAAATAATAATATGCTAGAAAAAAAGCTATATGTGGCCTGCAAAAGCCAAAATATTTAGTCTGGCCTGGACAAAATAAAGTTTGCCAATGCCAGGTACACTGCGTTCATCACAATTTCTGGACCACAATACATGAAAACTTCATGTTTAACTGTCTGAAGAAAATCCACAGTTTCCATAGTGGTTACACCAAGGTGCGTTCATACCAACAATTGCTGTATAGAAGCTTTTTAGTTTGATACGGTCCCACTTGCTTATTTTTGCTTTCACTGCCTGTGCTTTCGGTGTCAGCCATAAAGTCACTGCCAAGACCAACGTCATGAAATTCTCCCCCAGTGTTTTCTTCTAGCAGTTTTATGGTTTAAAGTCTTACATTTACTGTATTTTGCCGTGTATAATGTGCACTTTTTTGCCCACATTTTTGAGGGAAAAATAAGGATGCACATTATACATGGGTAGTACTAATTTCGTATCTATACAAATGTTTTTAATTCTTTTATTTATCTTATGTATTAAAAGTATAACTCTAGAAAGCAATCACAATATCTGTATGCAAAACGATACCCTGGAATATGATAATTGGTTTTGTTTCTAAATATAAATAAAAAAATTGAGTTAAAAACTAAAAAGAAAGATTTTTTTCCTGAAACTTTAGGCTAATAACATGGGTGGACATTATACATGGGAGCGCATTACACACAGCAAAATATGGCAAGTCTTTAATCCAATTTGAGTTGTTTTTGTGTATACTTTAAGGTAAGGGTATTGAATTTTGTCAAACTCTTTTTCTGTATTTATTGAGACAACCATGTGATTTTAATCCTGTATTGTGCTAATGTGGTATCACATTAATTGATTTTTGTACATTGAACCATCCTTGTATCTCAGGAATAAATCCCCCTTGGTCATGCTATACGATGCTTTTATTTTTTTCAATTTTCACTTGAGAATGTGTCCATTGAGTTTAGGGAGAGGGGAAGGGAGAGAGATAGAGTGGGGAGAGAAACATCGATTTAAGAAAGAAACATCGATCGACTGACTCCCATATGCTCCTGGAGAAGGGATACAACCTGCAACCTAGCTATGTGCCCTGACCAGGAATCCAACCTGTGACCTTTCCCTGGTTAGGGCGACACTCCAACCAACTGAGCCACACTGGCCAGGCCTTGTTTGATGGTTTAATGTACAGTAAGTTCTCACTTAACATATTTGATAGGTTCATAGAACTGCGGCAAAACAACATATAACAAAACCAATTTTACAATAGGCTAACTGATACAAACAAGAGCTCCCACGAAGCCAATATATCCTCAAGGGCAAGGGAAATAAAGGGAGAAGTAAACAAATGGGAATATATCAAACTAAAAAGCTTCTGCACAGCTAAAGAAAATATCATCAAAATGAAAGGGGAACCAGCTATATGGGTTGGTTCCCGCCAGTGATACCTTGGACAAGGGTTTGATCTCCAAAATTTATAAAGAACTCATATGACTCAACACCAGGAAGACAAACAATCCAATTAAAAAATGGGCAAAGGACCTGAACAGACACTTCTCCAAGGAGGACATACAGAGGGCCCATACACATACGAAAGGATGCTCAGTATCACTAGCCATCAGAGAGATGCAAATTAAAACCACAATGAGATGCCACCTCCCACGGGTCAGAATGGTCATCATTAACAAACAGCAAGTGCTGGAGAGGTTGTGGAGAAAAGGGAACCCTACTGCACTGTTGGTGGGAATGCAGACTGGTGCAGCCACTGTGGAAAACAGTATGGAATTTCCTCAAAATATTAAAGATGGAACTGCCTTTTGATCCAGTGATTCCACTGCTGGGATTATACCCTAAGGATCCTGAAACACCAATTCAAAAGAACCTATGCACACCAATGTTCATAGCAGTGTTATTTACAATAGCTAAATGCTGGAGACTGCCTATGTGCCCATCAGTAAATGAGTGGATCAAAGAACTGTGGTACATTTACACAATGAAATACTATACAGCAGAAAGAAAGAAGGAATTCCTACCTTTCATGACAGCATGGATGCAACTGAAGAGTATTATGCTAAGTGAAGTAAGCCAGGCAGCAAAAGACAAATACCATGTGATCTCACCTATAAGAGGAACCTAATGAACAAAACAAACAAGCAAAATAGAACCAGAGGCATGGAGACAAGGAACAGAATAACAGCGACCAGAGAGGAGGGGGGGGGCCGGACAAGGCAGGAAAGAAGGGGAAGGGTCTAATCAACGAATAGGTATAAATAACCCATGGACATGGACAACAGGGTGGGGACTGATTGTGGGAATGGGGGGGGTGGGCAAGGCAGGGAGAGCAACAGGGAAAATTGGGACAACTGTAATAGAATAAAAACAACTAACTAAATAATTACTAAAATTTAAAAAAATACTGAATTATAATGGGAAAAAACACAAGAGTTAAGTTCCTACATTATCTCATAAAAGTTATAATAAAACAACACTGAATGAAACGACATTATTTGAGGACCTGCTATTCTGCTGGATACAGTGTGCTGGTATTTTATTAAGGATTTTTGTGTCTACATTCATCATGGATATTGATCTGTAGTTGTCTTTTCTTGTACACACAAGTATCTGGCTTTGGTATCAGGGTAATGCTGGCCTCAAAAAATGAGTTTTGAAGTGTTCTCCCCTCAATATTTCTGGGAGAGTTTGAGAAGGATTGGCTAAAATAACTTCTTTAAATATTTCATAGAATTCACCAGTGAAGCCCTCTCTGGTCCTGGGCTTTTCTTTGAGAGTTTTGATTACTGACTCAATCTCCAGACTGGTTACAGGTTTGTTGAGACCTTCTGTTTCTTCATGGGTTTAGTCTTGGTAGGCTGTACATTTCTAGGAATTCATTCAGTTATTCTAGGTTATCCAGTGTTGGCATATAACTGTTCATAGTAATCTCTTACAATCCTTTTTTATTTCTGTGGCAATAGTTGTAATGTTTCCTCTTTCATTTCTTTTTTTTCTTAGTCTAGCTAAGGGTGTTTCAAGTTTATCTTTAAAAAAACCTTGTGGTTTTGTTGATTTTTTTCTATCACTTTTTTTATTTCATTTATTTCTGCTCTAATCTGTGTAATTTACTTTCTTCTGCAAACTTTGAGCTTTGTTTGTTCTTTTTTCTAGGTCCTTGAGGTGTAAGGTTATGTTGTTTCAGATCTTTCTTTTTTAATGTAAGCATTTATCAAAATAAACTTCCCTGTTAGCACTGTTTTTGCTGCATCCCCTAAGTTTTGGTATGTTGGCTTTTGTTTTCTTTTGTCTTAAGATGTTTTTTAACTTTGTTTTTGATTTCTTCCTTACCCAATGATTGTTCAAGAGTCTGTTAATTCCCACATACTGTGAATTTTCCAGTTTTCCTTCTGCTGTTGATTTCTAGTTTTACTCCACTGTGATCAGAATATATACTTGCTATGACTTCAATCTTCTTAAAATTTTTAAGACTTCATCTGCAACCTAATATGTGGTCTGTCCTGGAGAGAGTTCTGTTTGTGTTTGGGGAGAATTCTGCTGCTGTTGCATGGAGAGTTCTGTACATGAGGGGGACCCCCAAAACTCTGGAACTTATTTATTAAAAATTGTGTATTTATTCTTACATGTTTAAAACTCAGTCACATTCAAAATACTTTCCATTTGATACAATACACACCTATTGAGATGTTTTTCCACTGTTCAAAACAGTTTTTGAACTTGTCAATTCTGATGCCTTTTAGTGTTCCTGTCATTTTTTGTTTCACCTCTTCCACATCTGCAAAACATTTGAGGATGTTTTTCATCCGGGGAAACAAACAAACAAAGTCGCTGGGAGCAAGATCAGGTGAATAGGGAGGGTAGGGCTCAGGGATCATGCCCGTTTTTTGGTCAAAAACTGCTAAACACTCAGCGCAGAATGGGCAGGTGTGTTCATAAATCATCCATCATGAAATGGGCAAATGTGTTGAAAGTGTCTTCAAAAAAATTCACTGAAGCTGAACACAGCCTCTCACAACACCACCAGCTGGTACACTGACACAGATGGGTTCCTAGAACACTCACCCAGCAGGGGAAGCTTGTACCACCAGGGGCCCACCCTCCAGAAGATAATTCCAGGTTTTTTGGGGTCCCCCCTCATATGTCTGTCAGCTCCATTTGGTCTTAAAATATTGTCCAAGTCCAACATATCCTTGTTGATTTTCATTCTGGATGTTTTCTATTCATTATTGAAAGCAGAATGTTGAAATCTCCTATTACTGTTGCCTATTTCTCCCTTCAGTTATGTCAGTGTTTACTTTCCATATTCAGGCGCTCTGTTGTTAGATGCATGTATAATTGTTCTATCTTCCTGGTGGACTGACACTTTACCATTTTATAATATCCTTGTTTCCTGTAACAATTTTTCACTGAAAGTCTATTCTGGGTTGACACTTAAAGTTTATCCTTTCAGCACTTTCAAGAGCACTGTCTTTGGGCTTGCAAGGTTTCTGATGAGAGGTCCACTCTGATTAGCGTCTTTGTTCCTCAGTGTCTTTTCTTCTTTTGCTGACTTCAAGATTTTCACTTTACCTTTAGCTTTTAGAAATTTGAATATGATATGTCTAGACAGGAATATGTGTATTGTATTTGGCATTTATCCCACACGGAATTTTCTGAGTTTTGGGTTATTTGATGTCCTTTATTTCCTTATTTTTGGAAAACTCTCACTCACACACGTCTCCTAATATTTCTTCTGTCCATTCTGTCTTTTCTTCTGTTATTCCAATTATATGTACATTATTATTGTCCCTGAACTGCTGGATGCTCTGCTCTGTTTGGCAGTGTTTTTTCATCTACTCTTGTTTTCTCTTTGTGTTTTATTGGGTTGGCCAAAAAGTTCATTCAATTTTTTTCTGTAAGATGACTCCAGTGGTGCTTAGTTGTCTTTAACATCATTCAAAACAATTTTGTTAGATTGTATTGTGACAACTGTCATATCAGTGTGCATTTAAAGAAACTTATCAAAATTGGTGAATTTTTGTGCAGTCATTTTAATACTGAAGATGGAAGAAAATAAGCAACATTTTGGCATATTATGCTTTATCATTTCAAGAAGGGTAAAAATGCAACTGAAACAAAATAAAATTTGTGCAGTGTATGGAGGTGTTGTGACTGATCGAATGTGTCAAAGTGGTTTGTGAAGTTTCATGCTGGAGATTTCTCACTGGATGATACTACATGGTCAGTTAGGCCAGTTGAAGTTGACAGCAATCAAATAGACATTAATTGAGAACCATCAATGTTATACCACACAAGAGATAGCTGACATACTCAAAATATTGAACTCAATAAAGTTATTGGTAAAAATGAAAAATGTGTCTTTTCTTCTACAGAAAAAAACTAAATGGACTTTTTGGCCAACCCAATAGTTTGGGTAATTTCTATTGATTATCTCAGTTTACTGATTAAGTTTACTGATTCTTTCCTCAGCTGTGGCAAATTTATTGATGACATGAAAGGCATTCTTTATCTCTATTACTGTTTTAAATGGTTGCCACTGCTGTTTGGTGCTTCTTATAGTTCCATCTCTGTTGAAACTCCCTATCTGTTCATGCATGTTGTCCATCTTTTCCACTGGATCCTCTAACACAGTGGTCCCCAACCTTTTTGGTGTCAGGGACTGGTTTCGTGGAACACAATTTTTCCACAGACCAGGGGTTGGGGGAAACGCCAGGACACTGGAGGCCAAGCTCAGACAAAGCTTTGCTTGCCTGCCACTCACCTCCTGCTGTGCAGCCCAGTTCCTAACAGGTCACAGACCGGTACCAGTCCACAGCCAGGGGGTTGGGGACCCCTGCTTAACATACTAACTATACTTATTTTAAATTCCCTGTCTGATGTTTCAAACATCTGGGTCAGTCCTAAGTCTTGTTCTGTTGATTGCTTTGTCTCTTGAGAGAGGGCTGGTTTTTCTTGCTTTTTGTGTGTCTTACAATATTTTGACTCTATATGTCATGTAAGAGACTTCTAACAGTCTGGGCCCCAGATGGTTTGACCTTTACCCCATAGGTAGATGGTATTTTATTTCCTTTTCTCCCCAGCCACCTGGGTGTCCATCTGTACCTTAGGATACAACACAATCTGCTGTTCCTCTTCAAAGGGATAAAGGCTTTTTTTCTTAGAGAAGGGCATAGGTAGAGCTTTGTGTCTTTCCCACAGCAGCAGCTGATTCCCTCTGTACTCCTGCAGAACCAAGGGAAAATTTGGTCTCCCACTCTGTCCCCAAACTTTCCATAGAATTCCCAACAAAAAACCTTGAATATGAATTATAAGTAGGTACAAACACTATTTGTGTCTGCAGCTCCTAAGAGTTTTTTAAATATATCTTTATGATTATACTGTTACAGTTGTCCCAATTTTTCCTCCTTTGCCCCCTCCACCTGGTACACCCAATTCCCTTCAGTTTAATCCTCCCCTTAATTCATGTCCATGGGTCATGCATATAAATTCTTTAGCTACTCCATTACCTATACTGTCCTTAACACCCCCTGTCTATTCTGTACTTACCAATTTATACTTCTTAATCCCTGCATCTTTCCCCTCATTCTCCTCCTTTCCCATCCCATCTGATAACCCTCCAAATGATCTCCATATCTATAATTGTGTTTTTGTTCTGCTTGTTTGCTGAGGTTGTTTTTTAGATTCAATTGTTGGCAGTTACAAACTTATTGCCCTTTTAATATAGTTTTGATCTTCTTTTTCTTAAGTAAGTCCCTTTAACATTTCATGTAATAATGGCTTGGTGATGATGAACTCCTTTAGCTTTGCCTTGTCTGGGAAGCACTTTATCTGCCCATCCATCCTAAATGATAGCTTTGCTGGATACAGTAATGTAGGTTGTAGGTCCTTGCTTTTCATGACTTTGAATACTTCTTTCCAGTCCTTTCTAGCCTGCAACATTTCTTTTGAGAAATCAGCTGACAGTCTTATGGGAGTTCCTTTATAGGTAAATATCTGCTTTTCACTTTCTGCTTTTAAGAGTTTCTCTTTAACTTTTGGCATTTTAATTATGATGTGTCTTGGTGTGTTCCTCTTTGTGTCCATCTTGTTTGGGGTTCTCTGTGCTTCCTGGACTTTGCACGTCTATTTCCGTCGCCAAATTAGGGACGTTTTCTTTTATTATTTTTTCAAGTAAGTTTTCATCTTCTTTCTTACACTTTCTCTTTTCCTTCCAGCACCCCTATGATTTGGATATTGGTATGTTTAAAGATGTCCCAGAGGCTCCTTAGCCTATCCTTCTCCTTGCTGTTCTGATTGAATGTTTTTTCTTCCTTATGTTCCAAGTTATTGATTTGATTCTTGGCTTCATCCACTCCACTGTTGGTTCCCTATAACTTTTTCTTTATATCTCTTAGTGTAACCTTCATTTCTGCCTTGGTCTTTTTTATGCTGTTCAAGTACCCAATGAGTTCCTTGTGCATCCCAATAACCAGTATTTTGAACTCTGCATCTGATAGATTGCTTATCTCCATTTTGTTTAGTTGTTTTTCTGGAGTTTTGTTCTGTTCTTTCATTTGGGCCATATTTCTGTGTCTCCTCAATATGGAAGCCTCCCTGTGTTTGTTTCTATGTATTAGGTAGAGCTGCTTTGACTCCTTGTCTTCGTAGCATGACCTATTATAGAAACCACACTGGTAAGTTGGAATGGGTGGAACCTTAGGTTATTGCCTGGGCAGGGCAACCTGTGTGAACCAGGTTGATGGAATCTCTGATATGGTATCACCACTCTGTGGCTCTGTGTGGGGGAAGGCTCAGACAGGGAACAATGCCACTGCCTGGGCTCTGGAGTTTTTTTCTGGAAGGAAGCTGCCCCTGGCACCTGTCCTAATGCCAGACACTTCAATTTCTCCCTATATGCCACTGATGCCCTTCTAGCTCCTGCTTCAGTGCTTGAGTCCAGAGGGCATGAGTTTACCTAAGTCCTAAGTCTATTGCAGGCCCTTTAAGATGAGATACCTTAGAATCCTGCTGTTTCTTTTGCTGCCCCAACCCCCACCGGTCTTTACAGCAGAAGTTATGGAGACTTATTTTCCTGGCCCTGGAATTCTGGGCTGGGTGGCCTGGTGTGAGGCTGGGATACCTCATTCCCGAGATATCCCTCCAAATTTTTATACAGCACATGAGGTTGTGGGACTGCCCATTCTATGTCTCCGTGCCTCCCCTCACATCTCCACATCTGTGCCATTCCTACCCATCTGGATGAATGTGATATCTTTAACTCCTTGGTTGTCAGACTTCCATACAGCTCGATTTTCTGATGATTTTGGGTGATAGTGGTTTTGTAGTCTAGTTGTAATTTTTGGTGTAGTTGTGCGAGGAGGCAAGGCATATTTACCTATGCTTCCATTTTGACCGGAAGTCACCCTGAAACTCCTAAGAGTCTATACTCTCTTCCTATCCCACATTCCACCTTTAATAATTTGTTGACATTTATAACTGAATTCTTATTCACTTTTATGGTGGCCATCTTCCCATGCTGTGCCACAGACAGCCAGTGTTCACATCCTGTCTTTCCTTGAAGGTGCTTATACATCCCTAGATTGTAGGCCTTGCAACATCAGCTCTCTGATAAGTTCAAGGAACGTTATGGTTTTGTGTATTATCTGACTTTTTCTTGCTATTGCTGTGAAAGTAACACTCTTTCTAGGTTTCTACACATTATGCATTAGTCTATCTCATCCTGGCTATTCTTGAATACTCTGGTTATAAATAGGTATTATATACTTCATAATTTCCTTTGCTCTTTTAATCTAATCTCTCTTAGAGATATCATGCCCAATGTCATCATGCACCAAGAATATGTT
>VMDR010009233.1:0-34067 GCA_007922815.1 Macrotus californicus
TTGTAGGTTACTGTCTCCTTTTCTCTTGCTGCTTTTAAGATTCTCTCCTTATCTTTCATTTTGGGTAATGTAATTATAATGTGTCTTGGTGTGTTCCTCCTTGGGTCCAACTTCTTTGGGACTCTCTGAGCTTCCTGGACTCCCTGGAAGTCTATTTCCTTTGCCAGATTAGGGAAGTTCTCCTTCATTATTTGTTCAGATAAGTTTTCAATTTCTTTCTCTTCCTCCTCTCCTTCTGGCACCCCTATGATTCGGATATTGGAATGTTTAAAGACATCCTGGAGGTTCCTAAGCCTCTCCTCATTTTTTTGAATTCTTGTTTCTTCATTGTGTTCTGGTTGAATGTTTCTTTCTTTCTTCTGATCCACACCATTGATTTCAGTCCCGGTTTCCTTCCCATCATTGTTGTTTCCTTGTACATTTTCCTTCATTTCCCTTATCGTATCCTTCATTTGTTCATCGAATTTGTGACCAAATTCAACCAAGTCTGTGAACATCCTGATTACCAGTGTTTTGAACTGTGCATCTGATAGGTTGGCTATATTTTCATCGCTTAGTTGTATTTTTTCTGGAGCTTTGATCTGTTCTTTCATTTGGGCCATTTTTGTTGTCTTGGCGCGCCTGTTACGTAGTAAGGGGTGGAGCCCCAGGTGTTCACCAGGAAGGGGCGGCCACGTCGCTGTGTTGTGACGCTGTTTGTGGGGGAGGGGTCCGAGAGGGAACAATGCCACCCGCTCTGCTCTCTGCCAGTATTCAGTGACTTTCCCAGCTACCCGCAGTCAAATTGAGCCCCTCCAGTGCTGATTCCCGGGTGAGTGGGCTTGTGTATGCTCTAGGACCCTGTGGGTCTCTCCAACGAGCTCTCCTGTGAGCTGGGAGTTTATCCCGCTGCCGCCGCCTCAACCCCCACAGGAGTTTTCAATCAGAGGCCCTGAGGCTTTATTTCCCCACATAGGAACTCTGGGTTGCTTGATCTGTCTTGCTCCCCAGGTGTTCCTCCCGGTTTATCTGCACGTGAGTGTGGGGCAGCCCGGTCCGCCAGCTGCCGCCCTGCCGCAAGTCCTCTCCGCCCAGCTGCCTGTCTCTGCCCCTCCTACCGGTCTGGATGACTGTTTCTTCTTTAACTCCTTGGTTGTCGAGCTTCCATACAGTTTGATTTTTTTGTCAGTTCTGGTTGTTTTTTGTTTTAAAATTTGTTGTTGTCCTTCTTTTGGTTGTGTGAGGAGGCACAGTGTGTCTACCTATGCTTCCATCTTGACCAGAAGTCCCTCAGAACTATTGTTCTTATTTACCCTGACAGCCTGCCCCGCCCATGTAACTCCTGTACCTCCTACAGACTCGGCTCAGCCATGGCTCCCTTCTGAAAGCTTCAGGTGTCCCTCCGAGGCTTCCCATGGTGCCATCACAATACTCGCCACGTTGCAGTGTGGTCATCGATGTCTACCTGTCCCGCTAGGCTGTGAGCTCCCCAAGGGTGGGAAGCAGATCTCACTGTCACTGGGTCCGAATGAACAAACAGACGGATGAACACTGGTGCTCACCAAGCCCATCTTACCCTGCTACCTGCCACCTGTGATGCGCTACCCTTCTCAGGCTGTAACCGCCTGATCACTCCCAACCACCCAACCTCAGGCACCCTCTGCTATTCTGGCCTTGCCCTGCCGTGCTGGTTTTAGAAGGAAGGCACCCATGTGGGTATCAAGGGAGTGGGCCCTCGAAGGTTTTCTTGTGCTCTTTTCCCCTTGTTGGGAGTTCTCATGATGAAAACTGTTCCTGAAACAGCAAGAGGGTCTTCTGTGAGCTTTCGGCACCTGTTTCCTTGCTCCTAAGAGTGCTTTTAAAACCTCTTTTAGAATCTGAAGTATTGGCAGATGTGGTCCTCAACGTTCCCCAATAGCCTGTCACAAATTATGCCTCTTTGGTGCTTTCTTCTTCTGATGTCTGAATGTCAGACCTTGAAATGGATTTAAATACCACAATATTGCTAAATCTCGTAGCAATCTAGGAGTAGCTACATCTCTGTGGGAGCTGCTTCAGTCTAAGAAGGTTTTGTATAGCACAATACAATGGTAAGAATACTGAATGGAAGTCCCAAAGAGAAACCTCAAAAACATTGCTCCTTCAACTTTTTTAAGGAACGGCCCCAGCTTTTGTAAGACAGAATTATGGGTATGAGTGTGGGTGTGGTTCAGGAGTCGCAGCTGGCCGTACTGGAGGCAGGGATGGGAGTGATGGGTGCCAGCTGCCATGTTAACGGGAGACGCTGGATTGCAAAGGGGTTACATGTGCAAGGCCATGGGCTCATCGGCTTTGCGACTTTGACCTGTGCTCTGACACTGCGTGGCCGGCTCCTGTGACTCCACCAGGCATCCTGATGTCCCTGTGATTTCCTGTGGCTCTACAGGTCCCACTGCTGTGTCTTTTCTATGTTACCCAGGGAACAGGGGCATTCATGGCTCCAAAGACTGGGTCCTAGTCCTACTAACATTTGATGTTGGCCTTGGGCCTGGTCCTTAAGGTTTTCTGCATGGTCTCCTTCCTATAAGAATAATGATGTGAAACAGATTATCTGTTGAACTTTAGCCCCTCACTTCGGAAGGCAGTGATCTGGGGATCGTCTGTGGAGTCCCGATATCTATCAGTATCTCCAGTGGTACTTCATTCACACACTTATCACCCATATTCGGTGACGCCCATCCTACGAGGTGCTGGGAAAGACTGGTGAGCCAAAGCAGACACAGGCCTGCTCTCATGGTGCTTACAGCCTAGGGGGGGATGCGGATACTAACCAACCCAACACACAACCACAACGACAACCGACACCACTGAAGTTCGGGACACTATGAACGCGCACAGTAAGGGATGGCTGGGGGAAGCTCCTCTGGTGGTGAAAAGGAGTTGAGACCTAAGGAAGAGACAGAGTTGACTGCTGAAGGAAACAAGAGGGCAGAGATGAACACCCACACTGAGGGAGCAGGATAAGCGATGTCCTAATGGTGGGTGGCAGAGGATAAAGGACTAGAAGAAAAGGGAAGAAACAGAGACTACACCACAGGGGGCAAACACAAGACCCGTGGGCTGAATCCAGCCCTCCACCTTGTTTTATCTGGCCCAGCACCTTGTTTCTACCCAGCAGCAGTGCCAATATCTTGCTTAACTGTCAAGGAGTGGTGACATTTATACAGTCCTAAAATTACATTCGGCCCTTTGAAGGCAACCACAAGGCTGATGTGGCCCAGGGTGAAAATGAGTTGGACACCCTGGACTAGACCATAAGATCACCACAGCAGATCAATTGTCCTAGGGCCAGTGAGAACCAGGCATGAGTTTTTAAAAGGAGAGCTGATCAGATTTCCACTCTGATCTTGACCTGCAAGGCCCCTGGCAGCAGATACAAAGCCTGGATTTCAGTAGCCATGGGGCATCTGAGGAAATCGTCAGATCTTTCAGGAGCACCTGCAGCCTGGTGTGGCCTCCAGATGGGATGGATTTCCCAGGTGCACGTGGAACTCGGAGCAAATGGCCGAGGGTCCTGGGCTGCCAAGTGGAAAGTCCCAACACTGAATGTGCCTCCATGATCAGGGTGAAGGGAAGTGATGCAAGAAACACCACAGGTCACTTCCGGCCTGGCACTGCTGGGGAGGCTCCCGCCCAGTCTTTGGCTCTCTGATCTGTCTGGCCAAGATCAAGGACGAAGGCCCTAAAGTCCCAACCATGGAACCAGGAGGATGCTTGGGAGATCAAAGGGCTCGCCAGATGTCCTGCACCCTGTCCAGCACCCTCCACGCCAGCCAATGAACGCATCCCCTGGCTTCTCTGGGTGCTGGCTGTTAATGGCTCACAGTTGCTCCCAGGTCCAGATAACCACCCTCAGCCACACAGAAGCCACCTGGCCTGGGAGGTAACGCTGCCCCCCAGCTCCAATCCCAGGACCCTACAGCACAGGCCGAGTAGTTTAGTCACCTGGGGCCCCTGTAATAAAACACCAGGGACGGGAGGGTTAAACAACGGGCTTTTGTTTCTCACAGTTCTGGAGGCTGAAAGGCTAAGGTCAAGGTGAAGGCCCTGGCAGGGTAGCTCAGTTGGTTAGAGCGTCGTCCCAATACACCAAGGTTGCAGGTTCAATCCCCAGACAGGACACATACGAGAATCAACCAATGGATGCATAAATGAGCAGAACAACAAAGAGTCCGTCTCTCTCCATCTCTCTCCATCTCTCTCTCTCTCTCTCTCTCTCTCTGTGTGTGTGTCTAAAATCAATAAATAAAAAGTAAAAATAAAAAATAAGACCAAGGTGCGACCTAACTCAGTTCCTGGTGAGAACCCACTTCCTGGCTCTCCCTGGGCCCTCACATGTCAGAGAGAGAGAGAGAGATCTCTTTCTCCTCCTTCTCTTATAAAGCTACTTGCTAATCCCATCATGGGAGCCCTCATCCAACCCTAACTACTTCCCAAAGGCCCATCTCCAGATACCATTTCACTGGGGCCGGACCTTCAACACATGACTTAGGGGAGACAGAATTCAGTACATGGCGCAGACCGATCCTCATGGGCCGGCCCTCTGGCCTTAAGGGGGCAGGGAGCGGGCTCTGCTCTGGATGCTGGGCCCAGACGTCCATGGCACCAGGCTAAGGCCAGTCTTCAGTGGAGATCATACTCTCACTTAGCCTCCCCCTGCTCTGTCTTCACTCACCTTCCCCCAGGAGCAGCCCCAATAAATCACTTGGACAGAAATGTCCATCTTGGCTCTATTTTTAGAGAACAACAGTCAAATCATGAGCTTCTTCCATCATCAATCAATCAACGAGCCTGTGCCCAGTCCGGACTGTGCCCAGCATGGTGAAGGAGCAATAGCAGGGCACAGTGACATGCAGTTGGGAGGCCCAGGCGCTGCCTGTGACACCGGGCCAGTTGTTCAGCCTCACTGAGCTACTTAGTTGCCCTTCCACATGAGGGCATCACACCACCTCTACTGGATGTTCCAATGTCAAAGCACTTAGACAACTGGGACGTGTGCTTACAATGCTCGCTGTCAATTAATATGATCAGAACTTCAAAGGAGCGCCGAACTTCCTCCCCTTTCCCCTCACTGTGGTTTGAGTTGTATCCCCTCAAAAAATATATTCAAGTCCTAACCCCTGCACCTGTAAACATGGCCTTATTTGGAAACTGGGTCTTTGCAGATGTAATCAAATTAAGATAGGGTCATACTAGGTAAGGGTGGGGCCCTAATCCAATGACTGGTGTCCTTACAGAAGGGAATCTGGACACAAAGACACACTAGAAAGACTTATCATGTGACAATGCAGGCAGAGAGTGGAGAGCACCAAAGACTGCTGGCGACCACCAGAAACTCAGAGGGGGCAAGGACCAGACTCTTCCTCCGAGCCCTGCAAAAGGAACTGGCCTTGCCGACACTTTGATTTCAGACTTCTAGCCTCCAGAACACTTATAGAATGGATACCTGGTCTTTTAAAGAATCCAGTTTGTATTTTGTTAGGGCAGCAGCAGGAAATGAATATTCATAGGCAAGTACTAGGATTGCCTGAGAGCCATCAGCCAGAGCATATGTGTGATGAAGGCAGAAGACTCTGACCTTGAATCTGAAGGAAGGCTGTATTGCACCAGATGGAACTAAGACTCCCCAAGGAGTACCCATAAGAGGTAACCTAGCTAAACCACAAGGGAATAAATAAGGGATGGTGTGTGTGTGTGTGTGTATGTGCAGGGACCTGAGCTAAACAGTAACCTCGTACATCATACTTAAGGGTCAAACAGACCTACATGACCAAGTGTGTGACTCTCTGAGCCTGCTTCCTGATCTGCAAAGTGATACTACTCCTTAGCTCAGCAGAGTTACTGAAAAACATTTAAAGAGATTGCTTGTAGGCACTTTGTACAGCGATCGACATATTAAGAACTCAAAGGTTAGCCATTGTATTATCGTTATTATTATTGGAGCAGGCTCCTGGAAGCATAACCTCTCTGAGCCTCAGCAGCTTCATCAAATGAGCATAGTAGATATTTCTCAAGGTTGCTGTGGGTAATGAAAGAGATAACAGGTAAGCTTTTTAAAGTTGAGATATAATTGACATGTAACACTGTGTATGTTTAAAGTATGCAATGTATGGATTCGATACATTTATAGATTGTAACATGATTGCTGCCGTTCCTTTTTTGTAGTGGGCACAACGGATGAACCTTGAGGACGTCCCGGTAGGCGGGGTTTGGAGCGCTGTTCATTCAGGGAGTCCCATCAGTGCAGAGGCCGCCTCACCAAATGAGGGCCTGCAGAAAGGTTCCAGGAGCACCCTGGAGCCTGTGTAGTTCCTGGGACTTGACAGTAGAGGGCAGCAGGGTCTCATTTTTGCCCCTTCAGCACCGGGCTGCCTGGTCCACGGGGAAAACCCGCTCCTTCAGAGCAAGTGACTGAAGGCTTCTCTCCCAGAAGCCCCAAGTATCCCAGTGGGAAGAAGTCAGCCACGTGCCTTCCTTTTAGAGGAAAAAACAATCCAGCGAATGCTCACTGGGTGTCACGAACTTCAGTTTGAAACAGGGCTTATATTTCATGAGGATATTTTTCAACTCTCGTATGTTGCAGGTAAGGCCCCTCCCAGCACAGGGCTCAGCACATCAGAGCTACTGAACCACTTCGAGGCCTCAGAAACAGACCACTTTTTGCAAAATCAATCCCTTCCACGGTCAGTTTTCTAAGTCACCAAGTCATAAAACCTCACTTGTGTGACAGCTAGAACACCCCACTCGGCCGGCTCAGTGAAAAGTCCGACCTCGGCTTTACAGCGATACAGGCGCACTGCAGCCGGGTCTGCGCCTCACCTGGGCTTCCAGGTCAGAGCCAGGAACTCTGGAACAGCCGGTACATGAGGGACAGATGCCACACTGCCCTCCACTCCCCAGTCTCATTGCACCTCTCCGGCAGGCTGTAGCGTCCCTCCTTCTTACCACAAAGCACTTCACAAGTACCAAAAGTACAGAGAACAGTATGCCAGGGACCAGTGTGGGCACCGTCAGGTGCAAGAAAGAAATGTTTTAAATACACGGGAGTTCCCAGGGACACAGGCTGCACTTCCTCCCCACCAAGGTGCAACACACTCCCAAACTAGGTGTTTCTCATCAAGATTCTATTCTTCGCACTGGAAATGTTTGGGAAAGGACCCGGCATGCCTTCTCTGCTATCTGAATAAAGGAACTAGAACTGCACGCTCCAAAGATACTGAAAGAAAGTGGGGAAGGGAGGGGAAGTGAGGGGAGTGGGGAATCCCTGAGCAAGGTGCCCAGAGCATTTCTAGGGGTGCCTACAGCAGGGGAGGGCTCTAATGCAGGAGCGGGAGGCAGCACCACCCAGTCTCACCCCACCACCAGCCTGCCCTCGCCTGACATGGGGCACCTACCGACCACGATGAGGACTTCCCTCTCGATGTGCGCCTGGATGTAGATGCGGCCTCGGCGTTCCGTGTGGTCCGTGCCGCACAGGCTGGGGACGTTCATCACACAGCGCTTGTGGACGTTCATCATGCAGGCTGGAGGGCAGAGAAGGCAAGACTCAGGTTGGCAGGGCTGGTGCTATGAGCCTCTGTCCCCACCCAGGCAGGTCGAGCCCCTCCCGTCCCCTCCTTCCCTTCCAGGCAGCTGAGACCCCCAAGCTTGGCCAAAACCAGCCTGCCCACCCAGGCCACATCTGAAAGGCTTCTCCAACTGTCCTCCCCGTCCAGGCCCTCGTGGGCAGAGGAGGCGGAACTCGTCCACCTCCCAAAGGTTAAGGGTGCACCCGCACATCCCCAAGGGCTCTAGAGCAAGTCACCAACTTCAGTGCCAGGTTGCAGGTGACACAAGTGAGGGAAGAGATGTGTGCATGGTGGGCCTTGGCCGGCCAGACAGCCCAGCCACCCCACTCCGGCCCAGCTGTGGGAGGCGTGTGCCCTGGGCGGCCAAGGCTGCCCACGTGTGGAGGTAATGGGAACCCTGATCTGCCTGTGACATCTCTCGATTTTTACATATTTGAAGCCAACAGGTTGAGCTCCCTGGAAAGAGTCTGAGAGGGGAGCTGTGAGCAGGTTTATGGCGGGTGCCTTGGGAGGGAGGAGCTGAGGGTGCCCCGAGGCTGACGGTAAGGGGGTCCTGGGCTCAGACAGTCCTTCAGAGTTGTCCCCAGTTGAGAGCTGGGGCCTTTGCATGATGACATCAGCCAGCTTTGGCCATGACCACCCCCTGGGAGGGGCACCATCTTGGGAGAGACCCTAGGGCAATTCCCCACACAGGGTGCAGCTGTGAACCCACAGCAGCAGGGCAGGGGGGAAGACAGGGGAAAATGGGCCCTGAGGAGGGTCTGAGAGGAGCCCCCATAGCATTCCTATGCCCAGTCACAGGACAAGATGCAGATGTAAGCAAGAACAATAAGGTGTGTCTTCACATGGAATCTGACCAGTTGCTGTCCCGTGCGTTACATGATTCAGGGATCCTGCCTCTCTCATCTCTGTGCCCTGCATGAGCCTCCGTGAGGGCATCACTCCCAGTAATTCTGTCCATTGGTCTGTCTGTCCCTCCCCTTGCTGGAGTGAGTCTCTCCCTCGCTGCGTCCCCTGTAGCTTTCACCCATTTCTCCCGGCACCGCAGCACACGTGTGTTCCATCCCCGGCACCTGTCTGTGCGTGCGGAGTGTGTGTTTCTGTCTCTCGCCCTCTTCCAGCCCACCCATGCTCGCACCCTTCCCTGTCACTCTGCGCTGTGAACATCTCCTGTCCATGGCATCTCGGGGCCCCGGTGACGGCTCAGCCCGCTGCGGACGACAGGCCTCTAGGAGCCGTCGGCACACCAAGTCCCTGTCCCTACACAGCCAGTGCTCTCAAAGCCTGCTCGCGCCCGGTGCCAGCCATTCAGTCCTTCGCTTAGTAAAGAGCAGCCCTGCCCTCCCCCGCCCTCCCCTACCCCAGCCTCTCCCCTCTTCCAGCGGGAGCCCATGGGTGTCGATGGGAGGCAGGTCTTCTCCATGCAGAGCGGGCATGGATCTTGCACATCATGAGGAAGACAGCTGCAATGGCCCTGGTTTGTCCACCCCTCCCTGAGTCCACACCCGAGAACTGTCCCCTCCCACACTGACTGTGAACCTTGCCCTGTGACCTGCTTCAGTCAACGGGACTTGCTCCCTCTAAGCCCTTGGGACCTTGCAAACTCCGTGTCAGCAAGCCCAGGCTAGCCTACTCAGGAGGAAAGACATGTGGCCCCACCATCCCCACCACCCAAAGGACAGCCAGCCTTCTGGGCAGAGGGCTGAAGCCATCCAGGCCGAGACAGGCCTCAGCCAACTTGCTAACTCAGCACACCTGCACGGTACACCCAGCCCGGACCCCAGGCCTGCCTTGCGGAATCATGGGTTAAATAAATAGTTACTGTTTCAGTCACTACATTTTGGGGTGAAAGTGCCATTACTCAGCAACATCCCATCGGCATGACTGCCTACCCAGGACCTGAGAGAACGTGCTTCGGACCTGGACCCCAAAGCAGCCGGCTGTCAAAGAGCGAATGTACTCACTGTCACATTTCATGCCCTGGTGGATGAGTCCGTACAGCAGCGACCCGCAGTGGTCACAGAACGTGGGGCTGGAGTAGGTGTGGATCTTAAACTTGTGCTTGCTCCGGGGATCCTGAGGCCGAGAGAAGCAGACAAAAGAGGCCGGTGTCAGTGTGGCGTGCCAGCATTCGCCTCGCCCTGAGTGTCACTGGGGAAGGCACCCAGGACCAAACTTGGCCCCCAGCGCTCATCACACCGTTAGGACCATCACTGGAGCCCTGTGTCCAGACACGGCGGCTGATAAATCACAGTCGAATGGACAGGTGAGTGAGAAATGCACGGCCCCGTTCCAGCCCCAGCACCCTCACTGTGCCTGCTAGGCCTCCTGGTTCCTGCTGCAGCAAGGACTCCAGAGACAGCAAAGCAAAGTGACAGACACACACAGCACTTAAACGAGGCCACTGGCTCCATTCCTCCCCCCTTTATGCCCGAGGAAGCTTCTGGAGTGATCTGGAACCCAAGTCTGGGCATGAGGCCGTTTGCTGGTACCTCATCTAGAGAACAGAGTTTGAAGCCCAACAAACAAACAGTCCGCAGGCTGTGGCAGACATTGCTGGATTTCCATCAGTTTCCATTCTTCCCTTTAATAACAGAATCCTGGAGCTTTCGTAGAGAGCACAGCTGCCCAGTTAGAGACCACAGTTCCTGGCCTCCCTGGCAGCTGGTGTGCCTGAGTGACTGAGTTCTGGCCAATGGGGTATGTGTGTGGCAGGGTCAACTCCTTGCAGAGAATGTATAAACACCCGCTGCCCTGGCTGGAAGATGGTGAGAACTGGAAGTGACCGCTTTGGACCCAAAGGTGGAGCAGGGTGTGGAAAGGATAAAACCATCCGAACCCGCCTTGGACAGACATTTCAGAGGAAGGCCCGCCTTCTGTCCTGCTTAAGTCACTGTGTCTAAGGGCTATTTGTTCCAGCATCCGACGCGTTCCCAAACTGAAACTACTGCAGGCATCCCGAGGGAACTCTGTTCACCTTACCTCCCAGGGCACTCACTGTATTTGGCTCACAGGAGGAGCTCGATGAATATTTAATGAGCAAATGCTAACATTTATTGAGCACTGACTCACTCCAGGAGCCATTTCAGGGATTAACTGGTCATTGACAGATTTAATCCTTTAACATCCCCAGGAAGCACATTCCACTCACTGCCCCCACTTCACAGATGAGGAAACCGAGGGACCGGAGGTGCAGGGACTGGCCCAGGGCTCCCAGCCCTGGCCAGCACAGCACTGCCCACAGTGGCCAGCAGGAAGAACAGCCCAGTGAGCTGCGATGGGTGTGTGTGTGGAGGGGGTGCTGCAGTCACACCGCTAACCACCAACAGCCGCTGCAAATGCGTGCGTGCTTGAGAAAGTGACTTGGAGAGAGAGAGCTGTGCGAGACACATTGGAGCCAGGCAGGAGGCCAATCACGCAAGTAGCGGGGAAAGTTCCTTTTTTATGGTTTACGTAGAGGCTGCTGGAGGCTCCTCCAGCCTCACCCCCGCCTCAGCTTCCTGGAGGTCTCAGGCTTGTACGCACCAACCTCATGCACCCACCGCCCCAACCCCTCCCACCACCCAGATCAAGCAGCTCGTCCCCTGATCAATCCTGCCCCTCGCCTCTTGCCACCTAGGAGAGCTTGCAATAAAGCCACACTGGGGTCCTTGTGACTCCACGATCCTCAAGGGGAATCCTCCAGGGTGCCTCTCCATGCCTGTCCCTGACCAGGGCCATCTCGGAGATGGACATGCTGGCACTTTGAGATGTCCAGTCCCCCTGGATGTAGGTGACTGGCAGAGGCGGATAGTTGGTTCAAATGCCTCATGTGTTTAGTGGATGGGCTGCAGGTGGCCGGAGACAGGCAGCCCCAGAGCTGAGGTGGCTGTTTGTTACAGCAGGCTCCAAGGGACAGAGAGGGACAAAGATGAAGGTCCCAGGACCTCGGGGACCTGGCGCCCGGCCGTCCAATTCCATCTGAATCCCATGTCCTCTAAAAGTTCCTCTCCTTCGTGCTCCAGCCCATCCAGATAGGCACCTGTCATCTGCAATGAGGGCGGAGAGGCTGACACCAACAACAGCTTTGGTTTAGGCACTGCCCACCGACCAGTCAGAACGGACCACAGGGCCTGGCTGTGCTGGGAGGCACCTCTTTAACCGCCAGGCCATGGCCAGGTGGGGTGGGCAAGAGGACGGGTGGGAGGCATGAGGCGGACAGCCGGCCGGTCCGATGGCTGTTACCAGTTGGGTTAATAGTATTTCAATATTTTCATAACTGTTACAGCAGCGTCAGCTGTCTTCAACCAAAACGCATTCCGTTCCCAGCCTCTGAAGCTGAGGCTATTGATCCTCCCTGGAATGACCTTGGGGATCCATGTACGAGGGAGGACCCCCAAAAAGCAGTATTGTCTCCCGGAGGGCAGGCCCCTAGCAGTACAGGCTACTCCCACTAGGAGAGCGTTCTAGAAGCCCATCTGCACCAGCTGGTGCTGTTGTGCGGGGCTGCGATCGGCTTCAGTGAACTTTAACTCTTTCGGTGCGTTTGCCCATTTCATGCCCACACCGCGCTGAGCGTCCCGCAGTCTTTGACCCAAAACGGCGTGACCTCCAGGCCCCACCCTCCCTATTCACCTGATCTCACCCCAAGCTATGATTTTTGTTTCCCCGGATGAAGAAAGTCCTCAAAGGAAAACGTTTTGCCCATGTGGAAGAGGTGAAACAAAAAACAGCAAAAGCACTAAAAGGCATCAAAATCGACACGCTGAAAAACTGTTTTGAGCTGTGAAAAAATTCTCTACAGGTATACTGCGTCAAATTGGGGAATACTTTGAAGGCGACTGAAGTTTAAATATGTAAGAAAAGTACATTTTTTATAAATAAATTCTGGGGGTTTTCGGTTCCCTCTGGTAACCTCTAAGTCAGGACTCTCCCTAGGGTGTTGTCTTAATCCCACCGAAAGGCACAGTGCCCCCTCTGCCTCCATCCCTCCCTTCATCTGCTTCCCAGACAGCCCTCCCCCCACCCCAAGCCACACGGGCAGAGCCCTCTGCAGCCTATCTCCATCCCTGGCCTGGGTCCTCCTCCCTCATGCCCAGAGGCCACAATCCGGAGTCCTTGCTTACAATCCAAGCTTGTAAATTTGAATGAGTTGATGTGAAAATATTTAAAAATCATGGTATGTCAGCTAAAATGTAAATTTCTGGCTCCTTTGGAAAAATCACAAGTTTTGCCAACACTGTACCCACACTGCTATGGGCTGAGCAATTGGTGTCCTCTTCAGATAAGGGATACGCTGTCCAGTTCTCCACAGTCCCCACCACTCCCTATTGTCTCACACCACACCTGCTCCACTCTTTCCCTTCACACCTGGGCCCTGCGGGCTTTGGGTCTGTGACCTCTGCCAGACACCCCTTCCTCAGTCCCTACCATCTGTGGGACTTGGATCCAACCACGTGTGAGCACATTCCCTCAGGGCCAAGTGCTTTCAGAAATAGGGTTGAAACATTGTCTCCCTAACACAACATCACCATCCCAGGTGATCTCCAGTCCCCGGCCATCCCTCCCACCCCCAGGAATCAGGTTTCCATAGACCCTGATGTGACTCCTGTCCCTACTAGCTCACGTGGCTCAGGCCCCGCCCTGCTTTATACTAGGTAAGCTTATATTTCCAAGTTTCCCTCCACTTCTGATCCTGATCCAAGAGACTGACGAATAACCACAAAATGATCATCGACTACTGTGACTTCTACTGACTGACTATCACCACAGACTTAGCACAAACTATCTGCAAAGCACTGTGCCAGTGTTCCCTGGCACATCTTTCCAACCACATGATGGCCAGTGAGGGTGCAGTTATGATCATTCTGGCTTTCCAGATGACCGACTGACACTTAGAGGAGTAACTTGTCCCAGGTCACAAAGCAAGAAAATGGGAGAGACAGGATTGGAATACCAGTTTGTCAGGCTCCAGAGAGAAGGGCAGCTGAGTGTCACCTGGCTGCCTCCCTGCTCCTCAGGCTCCCCAGAGGGTCCCCCACATGACAGGGGGTTACAGATGATGACAACTTTCATCTCACACAAATGCATCACCAGCCAGGGACAGGCCATTTGGGGTCCCCTACACCCACCCCCAAACCAGAGTCTGCGCTGTGAGCATCCAACCCCAGGACCAACAGACAGGCAGATCCCAGCTGAGCACCTTCAGCTCAATGTCTGACTCTAGGTACAAGCAGCTCAAAAGGAAGGAAGCACAGATAAGAAACAAACAAAAAATCTTTAAACCTCTAAGTCAGAACCTAAAATAGCCTTTGTCGGTCTGAATGGGCTGTGTGGCTTTGCTCACAGGTGGGCTGAAATCTGGCCGTGCTGCGGCAAAGCTACAGGAACAAGGAAGCTGAGCTGACGCAGAAGGTCAAGAATACACACCCACAGCATCAGTCTGGGAGGAACTAAAAGCAGCTTGTGAATCCAGGCTGTGTCCTTCTGGCTATTTACAGGCTGCAAAAGCGCCTGAAGGTCCATTTCCCAGGACGTAGACAGACAAACTGAAAATGAAGACTCTAGTCAGAAATTATCTCAGAACAGAGGGAAGGCTATATGCACACACTAGCTGAGTGACCTCAGGCAAGTGACTTAACTGCTCTGAGTCTCTGGTTCCTCGTCCCTAAAGTGGAGATTAAAAACAGCACCCACCTCACGGATCTGTTGTGATGTTAAGGCTCCCTGCACAGTGCTCTGCACACAGGAGAAACAAGCCATTGATTTTATTACTCCAAAGAGAAACATAAGCACGGCGACATTTCCCAAGCTTGGGTCATGAGCCATCATGATTTTGTGTGCCTGTGTACTACCTGTCAGTGACACGTGATTGACCTGGCACGGTGCTTTAACTCAACATGCCCCTTTTACTTCAATAAACCTGTTTCAAAACAAAACTTGGTAACAGTGTGAACTCGGGGGCCAATGTGCAAATTATGTTTTTTTCCTACTACACCTTTAAATAAAATAGACAACTCTTAAACGTTTAAAATGTTCCTCCCGACAGTCTCTGTTGGGAAACTGTGGAGGCAGACGGGCACATTCCTGGTGGGCAGGCCCACCCTGCGTGAGCAACGTGGCACCACCGATCAAATTCACAAGTGGTTTCCCTCCGTGGGTGCCGCCATCCCACTTCTGGGAATGTGGGCTGCAGGTCGGCCCTCCTCCAAAGGAGATGATACGTGCACACAGTCGTTCCTTGAGGTAGGGTTATCAGAGCAAAGGTTTCCATCCAACAAGCCAAGTGCGACCGGGAGGGGCTGCCTAAAACAGACCGCGGCACAGCTCCACAGTGAAGCACTGCGCAGACACAAAGAACAAGAAAGCACACTGCACTAACATGGAACAGTCTCAAGGGTACATTTTCAAGTGAAACTGAGAAAGGAAAGAGAAACGCAAGATGCAAACGAGCGCAGGTCACGTGTCACCATTTCTTGTGAGAAAGTGAGAAGGGACACAAAGCATATTTAAGGTGCTCATTGCTGCACGAAGCAGCAGCAAAAGGACATAGTGCAAGTGGACCTAAGGAACGTGCATGACATCTGTGCAGGCAGGAGGGGACAAATGGGCAGGGAGCAGACACGGTTTTGCACAGATTTGATGTCTACTGGCATATTGTACTGTGTTTCCGGGTGCCGTGGAAATCCCTCAGCAGGTACCACCACGGGAAACACAGCAGGGAAACACGACAGTATGCTGTGCCCCCAAGTCCAAACGAGATGCCCAAAACTCCCAAGACACAAGGAAACAGGAAAGCCCTAACTGGGGCCACGGGGACTGCGATGCTCTGAACGTGGAACACTTATGTTAGAAGCTGTGATCACACTGTGGTGTGATGAAGCCCTCTCATCTTGTTCCTGGAGAGTGAACAGAACCCATGTTGCTGTGCAAATGTGTGTGCCTGCTGACTGTTTGCTCCAGCATCTGATACACAGTGCCTTCTTGTAAACCCCACCCCTCCGAAAAATAGCCAACTGTTCAATCTGAAGGACGAGTGCCAGGCAGGTAAACAACAGTAACTTTTAAATACGACTTCCTGGGTTAAGATCTGCCCTGGAGGCAATGTCATTACCAGGGTTAAACAATGGCCGTGTTCAAATCTAGCACCCAGCTCTGGCGGTCTTCAGCTTTTCGACTCTGGGGCCAGCCATTTAACACTTTTTGAATTTTAGTTTCTTCATCTGAAAACGGGGTGATGATAACGACAGTCGCTAATTCCTAGGATGCTGAGAGAGCTGGTGAACCCCCGCGTGGACACTGCCCAGCAGTCACTGGTGGAATAAACATTCAACGTCATGAATTCTCTGTCCACATCGAGACCCGAGCCTGTTTCTTTCTCAGTGGCTGGTAGCAGGTTTCCTACAATCTCCCTTTCCTCTAGGTCTGTTTCTGCTGCTGTATTTAGAAAGTCCTCCCCAGCGTCTTCTCCACTCTCTTACGCTTTCACTTTTACACTAAAATCATTGTTTCCCTTGCAATTCCTTTTAGCAGGAGCTCTGGGCAAAGAACTTTCTTTTTTTCTTAGTGCATGGCTGCCTGGAACACACAAAAGGAAATGTATAGAATGCTCTTCTCCCTGCTGGTTTGAAATGCTTCCTTTGTCATGCAGCGATCTCTCATGCACTCTTTGTTCATTTTTAAATTTTCTCACGCTTCACCGATCTCTTTATTTTTGCCTCAGTACCATACTCTTTTAACATATCATAGGTTTATAATATCCTCTTGAAATATGCACTTTATACCCACCCATCCCTCTGCCAGCATTTAGTCTGCATTCAAAACTTCCCTGGTTATTCTCACCCACATATTCTTCCAGAATATGTCGAAAATGTCAACTTTTGCCAACCTTACTTGTTGTCCCTTCTAGAAAAATCCCCACCTACAGCACCAGCACAGTGGGCAGTAGAGCATCTGACCTTATGCATCCTGCTCCTGCTAAATGGACCGAGGTCTGGTCAGTGATGGTCAGCGACATGCATATTATTTGTTTGTTGTTTTTATTTATTTTTAGAGAGAGGGGAAGAGAGAGAAGGAGAGAGACATCAATCGGTTGCCTCTCACACACCCCCAACCAGGGACCTGGCCACAACCCAGGCAAGTGCCCTACCTGGGAATCTAACCTTTTGACTCACAGGCCAGTGCTCTATCCACTGAGCCACACCAGCCAGGGCAACATGCAATTTATAAAGGAAGAACTATGCCAATCAGAACTCAGAACAAGGAACTGTGCTGGGCTAGGTGCTGGAGCTGAGCTAAGTGGGGGGTGGGGGGATGTGGGGATGGCGAGGGTGGGGGCTGGGGTGGAGAAGGGGGAGGGGCACACTCAGAACCAGGGCTAGCAGCCCAGAAAGCAGAGAGATAGAGATGAGATGAGATGAGATGAGATGAGATGAGATGAGATGAGATGAGATGAGATAGATAGATAGATAGATAGATAGATAGATAATTGATTGATAGATAGATGATAGATAGATAGATAGATAGATAGATAGATAGATAGAAGATAGACATAGAGACAGAGAAACAGAGACAGAGAGACCTCACATCTGGAGCTTTCCTTTATATCCTTCTAGAAAAGTTTTTTTTCCTAACTCTTCTTAGTTGCCATTCATGTTAAGCTAGTCTTCACCTTTCCAGGATATGTTACTTGAACCAGCGGTCACAATTCATTAGCTAGGTCAGACATTCTTAACCTGTTACGCCATCTTCCCTGGCATCCACGCAAATCTCTTGCAGAGACATACTTCCAGACCCTTGGGGAGGACTCACAGCAGCGGGGAGCCAGTTTTATGGGCTTGTTGTGTCCCTCGGATTATACAGAAAGCTGGTGAAGAGCTCAGAACTGGCAATACAGAACCAGCTCTCCTGAAGGCAGCCCTTGGCTGGGGCTGAGTCCTGGCCACGCCCTTTGGGTGTGGCTTATATTCTGCAAGTCTCCATGGTCCCCAACCAGCCTGCTGGACACTGCCTGGCCCCTGCAGGCATCTGAGTTTGTAACTCCCTCACTAGCGCATAGCCAAGGGACACTGGAGTCAACAGCAGTTGTATCCACTCACTGAGCACCCCAGGGAATGAAGACCCAGCCTCAGGTAGAAGGGGGACTCCTCATTCTCACAGCAAACAGGAGTTTTCTTCCAGAAGCCTGCATATACAAGCCAGTCCACCTCTAAGTGGCACCAAGGCATCAAGCATTGGACTTGCAGATTCAGCCCCAATTTGGTACCTGGGTGATCAAGGTATGAGAAGCTACATCCTTTCCAGCAGGTGAGGCCTGGACTGGTCGGGTGACCTTCAACCTAGTACAGGATTCAGCTCACTGTGAAGAGGGGGTCAGCTGGGCATTTAAAAGGTGAGGCTCCAGGTCAGGTTGTCTGGATTCACATGCCAGCTCCAGCACTTCCTCGCTCTATCCCTTGGCCACATGCCTAAACTCTCCATATTCAGTTTCCTCTCCTGTTAACTACAGAAAACAAAAATATTGACTCCCTGGGATTGTTACGGGGACGGAGTTACTTAAAACCTTTAAAACAGTTGCCTGCCACAGAGCTGGCACTCAGTACATGCTCAGCTATTGTTACTAATTACAAATTATTGGTGATCAGGGCATTCTGGGTCCACAGAGTCGTAACTTTCCCCAGTGAATCCCATATGTGTTCCTGCTTCTTGAACTTCAGCCTGGATTTTCTGGGCCACTTTCCTCCACTGAAGTGATGAGCTATTCATTTGTTTATCCATTTATTCACCAAATACTTGTCGAGCACCTTGCATGTGTCAGGTGCTGGATGAGTGAAATCAGATACACGGTCTGCGCTTCCTGGGCTCCCAGCCCACTGGAAGGAGACAGTAAAGAAGGACAAATAAATATATGCCTTTGGGCAGTGGAAAGGGGAAGCTCGAGGGCCTTAGCAGTTTATAGCGAGGGATTCAGCTGTACAGAGAGGTCTGTGAGCCCTCCCTGTGGAAGTGCTTTGAGCTATGATATGAGGGGAGGGGAAGTGGGGGTGAAGCCACCCGGCTGGGGCTCTGTGCAATGCAGCTGCTGGGAGCCTGCTTCAACCTAGGTGGACCTGCCTGACACCACCCCCGCTCCAAAGGTCTAGCTCCTGCCTTTGCCTCCAGTCCCCATGCTCTGTCCCCAGCTCAGACCCCTCAGCCATGAGACCCCAGCCCCCATGGGAAGGAATTCAGTAGAGGGACCATGAGTCACACTCTAAAGCTAGACCATCCAAATTCAATCCTAGCTCGGTTGCTTCCCAGTCTTGCAGCCTCGAGCAAGGTATTGAAGCCAAATGAACCTTGATCTTCTCACCTTTAAAATGGAGATAAGAACTGTCAGGTAACAAGACACTACAGAAGAGTAGCCTGCACTGCAAGGCCAAGCTGCCTGGGATTGAATCCCAACTCCACGATCTCCTAGCTGTGGGACCTAGGGCAGGTTACCAAACCTCTCTGTGCTTCAGTTTCCTCATCTTTAAAGTAAAAACAATAATAGCACTAAGGCCTCATAGGATTATGAGAATTTAATGAGTTAAGATTTTTAAAAGGCTTAGCACTCTGCCTGAAACTTAGTAAAACACCATGCCAGTGTTTGCTGAATATAATAAATAAGTGTGTCTGCTTCCTTGATGTGCAAAGATTAATGAAATCATGATTATTACAGTGTGCTTACCAGCACGGCGACCGGCATGGAGTGTGCACCTGAGAAATGCCAACTGAAAAGAAAACTACATCCGTGATCTTGGGCAAGTCACTTCCTTGCTCTGGTCTCAGTTCCCCCTTCAGAAAACAAAGGGGTTAAGCTGGGCATTCCCCAGGGGGCTTTCAAGTTCTGACAACCTGGGGGTCCAGGCTGTTCACAGCGGGACCCTGCCTTTTCCTGCGTTGGCCACAAGGTGAACCTGCTGCTCAGAGTGCACAGCAGAGGGTACAAGGCGCAGTCACACGGCAACACCCCGAGTTATAAATGAATCCTCCCGTCACCCACAAAACACTCGCCATCCCCTCCCCCCGCCGCCCCTCCTTTCCCCACAGCACCAGCAGTCAGCTTAGGGACAAGGGACATGGTCTGCGCCTCCCTCTCCCTGCTGAGTGGGGGCTGCCCAAATGCAAGACCGGGCCCCAGGGCCACTCGACATGCACAGACGCTGCAGGCTGGATTTCTGGATGCAGCACAGCGACCAGCTCCCCGACAGCTCCCCCTGCCCCGGGACGCCCTCACACACCCACAGCTCCACTTCAGAAGAGCAGAAAGAACCTTCATGTAGAAGGACACGGAGGAAGCTGCAGGGTCACCATCAGTGCCTGGGACTGTGGACACCATGAGCCCATACAGGTTCCGACCCTAATGACCCTAAACACTAGACACGTGACCCAGAGAGACAAGAAGCCTAGCTGAGGAGGTGAGGTCTGTGCAGGGTGACCAGCACCTTTACCAAGAACATCACGGGGACACCGCCATGCTCAGCACAGTGGCTGAAGAGTTACCCTGCTCTGTATGGTACACACTGTGGGTGTGAAGGGGTCAAACAGCTGGCACCGACCCACCTTTAGGGATCTATAGCGCCAATGGGGGTAACAATAGCAGTGATTGTTATTACAGTAACAGCCATTTCAGGCCAGGCACTACTCTAAGAAGTTTACATTTAATTAACTGATTTGACCCTCATTGCGTAAGGCTCATTATTATCATCACTTCACAGGAGAAAACTGGGGCACAGAGAAGTTAAATAAGTTGCCCAAGGTCACGCAGTGATGTGGATCCAGGATCTGGACTCTGTGTCACCATGTCACACCCCTGTGATGTGTGACAGCACGGAGAGGCATGCGGTGCTCTAGGGGTGCACAATAGCAGACTGCCCCGGTCAGGGAGATCACAGGGCTTCCCGGAGAGAAGATGCTGAGCTGCAGCCCAGAGGGCGAGGGCGGTCAATAGGGCTCCTAATCCGGGGTGCATGTTGAAATCAAAGGGGCTGGGGTCAGCCAGAGACTTTGATTAGTCTACCTTGAGCTCAGGCACCAGTATTTGCTTATAATTTTCACAAATGATTCAGATATGCAACCAGGGAAGAGATTCACTGAACTCAAGGGGAGGCAGGAGAGAGGAGTGGCCCAGGGTGGGGCAGCACATGCAAATGCCTCGTGGTGGGAGGGCTGCTAGGGCGCAGGAGAGTGAGAGAGGAAAGCTCAGAGGGTGGGGAAGGCAGTGGTCCGAAAGAGACTCCAGGGAGGAACGGGCCCACAGCACGCGGGGCCTACGGGGGGGGGGGGGGGGGGGACCACATAGTTGATCTTCCAAAGGCAACTCTTGAGAATGGCGCAGGCACGCGGCTCTGGGACTCCAACGCAGTGGAACAGCCAGGTCTGCTCATGGGCAAGCTTGGCAAAGGGGCACATAAGATGATCCTGCTCATAAGCCATGCCAGGGAGCAGGTCTCTAACATATAATTTAATGTGTTTTAATAGGAAACTTAGGGGAACTGCGCAGAAGACAGACAACACTGGACACACAGACTTGCACGTAGGACAGCCCAGCTAGGAAAGTACACTAGGGTGGAATCCGCTGTCTTAAGAATGCTTCGGACACCATTTAGTTGCCGTCAACAAGAAATTCACTTTAAAAAGTCCAAATGTCAGCACTGTCTACAAAAATGTGACAGGTTTATTTATATTGTCCTAAAGTTGAGCTGCTGAAACGTGTTACAGGGACATTGTGACTTGCATCAATGCTCTGTGTCCCCGTATTCATAGTAACACAATTCACACACAGATGGAAATGGAAAAACTGCCAATACCTGGTTTCTGCCCTGTTTTCCACTTGCAATCATGTACTAGGTACCTTTTGAACCCAAGGGAAAAAAAAGTCTAACATTCAGAACTACCAGTAATAGGAAGATAAATTTTTTTCTTTTTTAAGGAATGAAATATTGTGCCCTGGCCGCATGGCTCAGTTGGTTGGAGCTTCATCCTGTATACCAAAATGTTGCTGGTTCAATTCCTGGTCAGGGCACAGACCTGGGTTGCAGGTTCAGTCCCTGGGCAGGGTACATACAGGAGGCTACAGATCAATGTTTCTCTCTCACATCAATGTCTGTCTGTCTGTCTGTCTGTCTCTCTCTCCCTATCCTTTCCTCCCTTCCTCCCTTTCACCCTCTCTCCCTCCCTCCCTCTGTTTCTATCAAAAATCAATAAACATGTCCTTGGGTGAAGTTTTTTTTAAAAAGAATGAAATGTTTCCCATCACAGTGGACTCTTAAGCATGATCTCCACGTGTGCGGTGTGCAACTGGATGTCTTTCATCATAACTGGTCCACATTGGCATGGACAGCACACAGGTTGGTGTCTTCAAAAAGGCCAACCAGACGAGATTCACCTCCCTCCTGCAAAGCACCAATAGCTGCACTCTGGACACGCAGATCTATTTTGAAGTCCTGAGCAATTTCTCGCCCCCGACACTGGAAGGGAGGTTTGGTAATCAGAAGTTCAGTGGACTTCTGATGATGTCGAAGTTCACGAGGAGCCACAGTGCCAGGCCTGTAATGATGGGGTTTCTTCACCCCTCCAGTAGAGGGCACACTCTTGCAAGCCACTTGCATCCTCGTTGCTTTACTACTGGTGGGTTTGCTGGCAGTCTGCTCTGTCTAAGCTATGGGTGAGAGACCCTTTTCCTTAACCCCCTTCTCCTTTGGCTGGAGCTGGGCTAGCCAGAGGCAGCACTGCACTCCAGCAATATGGACTTTGTCCCAAGAGCAATGGGAGGCCACTGACATGTTTTCAGCAAGGACAATGACATACTCACATCTGGTTTTCAGAAAGATGACTCCACAGTAGTGTGGAAATGCCAGGCTGGTGAGGCAGAGAGGAGTCAGGGAATCGGGACAGGAGGCTACCGGTCCAGGGTCTAGACCAAGGTTCTCTCCATGAGGATGAAAAAGTGGGTAGCAGCGTATCGTGGTGATTAAGAACAAACTCTAGAGCCAGGTCAAGTTCAAATCCAGACTCTGCTTATTAGTCATGTGACTTAGCTCTCCCTGCCTCAGCGTTCTCCTCTATAAAATGGGCATAAGAGACCAACTTTCTCATAGGGTGAGCATGCCACGAGTTAGTGTTTGTAAGTCACTTAGAACAGCAGCTGACACGGAAGCCACATAAGTGTTAGCTATCATTATGTCGAGGCACAACAGGATATGGCACTGGAGAGATATGCGAGTAGGGAATGTCTGGGAGCATAGAGGAAGAGGCTCCAAGAATTCTCCATTGCTCAGCGGGACTTTGCAGACCCACAGTTACAGGGTGAAGAGGACCGAAGACAGGAAGTTGCGTGAGGAAGGGCTATGATGCAGAATTAAGAAACAGAATCAAGACCTGAAGGTGAAGATTGAAGGCAGAAACAGGTCCACGACTCCAGCTCAAGCAAGTGTTTACATGACATGCCAGGCACCGTTTAAGCTCTTTGAATACATTAACGTATTTAATACTACCAGGATCCCTACGAAGCAGGTATACCATGACCTTCATCTTGAAAATGAAGAAACAGGGACACAGAGAAGTTAAGGGTCGTATCCAAAGTCACACAGCTAGTAAGCAGCAGAGCTGAGATCTGAACCCAGGTGCCATGCTCTTAATCAGCAGGCAAGACCACTGACCTGAGCCTGCACGTGTCACTCTGCCCTCACCCCAAACAACCACTGACAGTGCATATTTGTGTGAAAGTAGGAGAATCTATCTCAGCCCAAAATCCAGGACAGGTGCCAAGCAAATGCCAGAAATGCTTCAAATATTTTTCAGTGTACAGGAAAGGCGAAGCTTGGATTGAAGAAAGGGCAAATTGATTCTCCCAATTTAAAAGAATTAAGGTGGCAACATCTGAGTGGCGTGGGTGCCAGACCAAACATAGGAAACCAAGGTGAATCTTCACAGGTCCATGTCATGGCACGCTGCTGCAGTCCATGTCAGCAGCAGGCGCTTTAATAAATATGCAGAACAGTAAAACCTCCTCTCAAAGACTTCAGGAGAAGCCGGCTCACCTGCAGATCCCATCAACAGGGATGGTGCTAAGTCCAGCAGGGGGCGCTGCAGCCTACAGTTCCTAACCAGGGCTGAGCCCAAGGTTAGAAAAATGGGTGCGGTCCCAGCCAGGGTCAAGCTCATCCACACTGCCTTGGAAGAGGGACCTCTTCATGCTTTTACACCTACCCATTTTGGGCTGTTGCTCCCTCCCCACTCCCCAAAGAGGGAAGATTTGACTAAATCTACATCTCCCCTTCTCCCCTCATGAGGGGCATGGAGTCCTCCCGCCGCTGACAGTTCCAACCCTGATGCAGAGGTTGAAAGCCGGTGCACAGAATGAACCTAGCCCACAGATGCACTGCAAATGCACCACGGTTGTCATTCTCAAATTATTTGTCAACATCTAAAGTTAGGAGATTCAGACTTGTCTTGAAAAATTGGAAAATTTGGACCTTGGTCTTTTATTTTATTTTTTAAAATCCTCACCCAAGAATATATTTGCTGATTTTAGAAAGAGAAAAAGAGAAGTGGGGAGGGAGGGGAGGGGGAAAGAGAGAGAGAGACATCAATCAGTTGCCTCCCACTGGAGATCCAAGCAGAGATGGAGCCTGCAACACTTCTGTTGCAGGGGATGATGTTCCAACCAAGTGAGCCACCCATCCAGGGCTAGGCCTTGGTCCTTTAAATAGCAGGAAAAAAAAAAAAATGGAGCTGAGTAGGTGGCTGCCCATTCTGGACAGGGGCACACACACTAGATGGACACTCCCTATTAGCACACACTTGGCTAATTTCCTTTACCTGCCTGGCTTTGGAGTCGGACAGCCAGAAAAATGGGGTGCTGTGCATCATTCCAAAGTCACGTGGCCGCAAACAATATGGGGGAGAGCAGCCAAGCCAAGAGAGGGTCAACAATATAATTCAATTTGCATAGTGTTCAGAAGCAGGCACACTGTTTTCCACAGTGGCTGCACCCTTCTGCTTCCCACCAACAGTGTGCAAGGGTTCCAATTCCTCCACAAGCATGCCAAGCCTTGTCCTTGGAGTTTGTCTTTTGACTAGTCTTTTAACTAGTCATCCTGATAAGTGTGAGGAGATGTCTCACTGGGGACTTAATTCGCATTCCCTGATTAGTGACATTGAGCATTTTTTCATATACCTGTCGGCGACTGGCATGTCTTCTTTGGAGAAATGTCTATTCAAGACCCTAGCCCATTTGAACGTTCCTCAAAAAGTAGAAAATAGAACTACCATATAATCCAGCAATCTCACTTCTGGATATTTATGCGAAAGAGTTGAAATCAGGATCTCAACGAGATTATAGTACTCCCGTGTTCACCGCAGCAGCGCTATTCACAATACCCAAGGTGTGGGAACAACCTAAATGTCCACTGGCAGATAAATGGATAAAGAAAATGGGGTGTGTACATATAACAGAATAACATTCAAGTTTTAAAAAGAAGGAAATTCTGCAATATGGGCGAACACAAATGAACTTGGAGGACATTGCGCTACATGAAATAAGCCAGTCACAGAAAGACTATGTGACTCCACTTACATGAGGCATCTAAAATAGTCAAACTCACAGAATCAAAGAGTGGAATTGTGGGTGCCAGGAGCTGGGGGGAAAGGGAAAAGGGAGTGCTCAATGGGCATAAAGTCCCCACTGAGGAGGGTGAATTAAGTCCTAGAGCTCCGCCTTGCAACATTGCCTAGGATCAGCCGCACCACACTGTGCACTTAAAAATGTGTTAAGGGGGTGGGTCTCCAGTTACATGTTCTTTCCAAAATAAAATAAAAATAATAGTTCAATGGGGAAGAAAACAAAAGCAGGGGAACTGTTGCTGACCCCAAAGGACAGGGTTAGAGGGTTAGGAACTAGAAGGGAGCACAGAAGGGCTTCTGGGCTCTGGTTACAGAGAAATGTTCGCTGTGTGAGAATTCATCAAGATGGGCACTTTCCATGTCCAAAAGTGAGTTTCAAAGCTGTGTGAGTGGAATCAGAACCTTTAAATCCAAGTCCTAAATTCCTACAAGATGGAGTCCGATCGTTCAAGCCTGGGGCAAACGTCTACACCCATCGACCCGATGCGGCTTCCAGGGTGTGTGACTGGAGAGGCAGGTCTCAGGGAAAACGGCTGTCTACTTCAGGTAGGTTTGCACAGGTGGACAGGGCTGAGGTGATGAGGCAGCTCGGGGTATGGAGTAAGAACACACACCAGAGGGCCAGGCCGCTTAGGCTGAATCCTGGCTCTGTCACTCACTGGTCACGTGGTCTCAGGCAAGTCTCCTAGTCTCTGAGTACCAGGGTTTCCTTATTCATAAATTGGGGGTGGTAACAACGGTACTTACCTCATAGAGTATAATGAAGAATAAAATTATTACATGTAAAGTGCTTAAGCAGAATTATATCTATCAGTGCTGGTTCTCAGATCTTATTGTTTAAAGAAAAACAACTTGAAAATCCTAGAATCCCAAACCAGTAGAGGTGGAGGGAATGAAAATGTCAAAGACAGAAGGAAGGCAGAGTGAGGGCTGTGACTCCAGCACCAGTGCCTTTCACACCCTGCCAGGCTGCCTCTCCAGGGCCGTCTGCCTCTTGAGTCTCTGTTCTTCTACAACTGCAGGAACCACAGGCTAAGTAAGGTCTTCTGGGAAATTGTGCTTTTCAGGCTCTGAGGCTGCTCCCACCCCCAACGAAGAGAGGCCAAAATAATTCATGAGACAGGATATCTCCACCTCTTTGGAGTCCCAGCAGCTCTCTTCTTTCTGCTGGGTAGAAACTGTCGGTTTCTGTCCTCCAGATGCTGCCCATCCTGGATTTGCTTCTTCTGCCACAGCATGAAGCTCTGTGTCTTTGTGACAGTGAGGAACAAAGGGCTGGCGAAAGCAACCCGTGCTGACCTGTGTGTGCTGGTCCACAGTGCGCAAGCCATTGTTGGCACTTGGTAAATGGGAGCAAATCACATGGAATTCACTTCACAGTCAAAGAATCGAGTTTTATCAGCTTACCATCATTTTATTACACTTCTCCCGCAACCAGCCCAAGGCCTGGGGGGGGGGGGGGGGCGGTGACTTTGTTTTTCCATTTTGTGGCAAGCAAGATGGATGCATGCTGTGCAAAGATAAGGCTGGATTTTGGAAACTCACGCTCTAAGATTTGAAAGGACCATTGGTGGTAACAATATGAGTCAGCACATACTATGTGCCAGACAAAGCACAAAGCCTTCACAGTGGATCAATTCATTTAATCCTCACCTGGCCCCACCCAGGAGGGTGCTATTTTATCCTATTTTGTCAGATAAGGAAACTGAGGCAGAAAGAGTAGGTAACTAGCCCAAGATCATTCAGCTAGTTCGTGCAAACCTGGAATTCAAGCCCAGCCATTCTGGTTTAAGAGGCACTGTGCAGTTTTGCCTCATGCCAGTTTCCAAACTCAGCCACTCATCAGAATTACCTGAAGGACTTTAAACCGCAGATTCCCAGCCCCAGTCTGGATCTCTTCAGGTGCAGTCTGTTTTTAGCAGACTACCCAAATAATCCTTCAGCATTCAACCTGTCTGCATTCTGAAAAGTAGCATTTAGAAATCGCGGTGGACATGTGCTGTTTTGATCTGTTCGACCTCTCTGCTTCCTTTTCGATGGGAGTGCCCCAATTCCCCTTCAAATATCCAACCCCCGCCCTGGCCCCCCCACCCGTCCCCAGTGTTTAGTCTAGGAGAAAACACTGTAAAAACCCAACCAACGATTGGTTAGGACCCGAGGTCAGCCAAATCTTCTCTCTCCTTCTGGAATTTGAATTTCGGACAAAGCAACACAAGAACCAAACCAGATACAGCTGGTGTGGTGAGTTACTTTATCCTTCAGTTCTCTGGAGTTCATTGTGCCCTTTCTAATAAATTCCCTCCTGACTTAGGCAAAGTGGTTTCTGGTGCAGGCAACGAAGCAACACTAATCAGCAGAAGAACCACCAGTGTGGTAGACCGGTTTCACGGGTTTTGAAAAACGTGTGCGCCTGTGTAGACACCAGCCCAATCCAGATCTAGACACTTCTACCACCCCAGACATTGCAACATTTTAATCACTGCACAGCATCCCATTGGATGGGTGCATTTTACTTATTACATAAGCCCTGATTGGCAGCATTCAGGTTGTTTCCAAATTTTTACTAGTGTGAATGCTGATGCAATGAATATCACTTTAGCTAAATAAATGCACGTACACTTAAATAATTCCTCGGCAAATGTTCCTAAATTGTAATTCTCAGGCGAAAAAAGGATTAGGTTTAGTAATTCTTTGGTCAAAAAGGTCATTAAGGCTTTTGATACATATTGGTAGTTTTGTCTTCAAAAAGATTATTCTAATTTACCCACTCACCAGTAATGTTTCAGAGTGCATTTTTCTTCCCCTTCCTCCTCCATAGACTTTTGGTCTGAGTCCCATTTCTCTTCATATTATTGATGTGCGCTGTGTGGTATGTCTTTGTCCCTTTATTTTTAACCTGTGCTCTAAGTTTCTCTTAAACTTTGCCCAGAACTCTACATGGTCTATCCGATCTGGTCCATCCAGTCCAGTCTTCGCCTCTCCTCAGAGAGAATCTCAGCTCATGTACACTGCTCAGGCAGCAGACACTCGCCTCTCATGTCTACATCTTAATTTATACTTTCCAGATTTCATAGTTCCTAGCTGGCTTATTTTTATCGTCATTCCTATATTTTGTGGCATCGATCAAAATTTTATTTGTTACTTTTATCTTTGAGATGTTTCTTTCACCTTAAAACATAAAGTCTATTTAAACCAAATGTCTATGCCAATAATTAAATAGTATTAGATATTTTATTTAGGAATTGTTCATCTAGACCAGCGATTTTCAACTGGTGAGCTGCAAGAATTTTTAAAACAAGCAGTACCTGACTATTTAGTCACAGCACTGACTTCTTTTCCCTCAGACTGTCAAATCTTTCTTAATGACAAAAAAAAGGGACAACAGCCAACACAATAGCCATCTGGTGTGAATGAATCAAAATTATACCTATATTTTTGTCACAGCAGCAAAAAATATAGTATGGTTTTTGGTGTGCCACAGAATTTTAGTAATTCATTTACATGCCATGAGATGGAAAAAGATGAAAATCGCTGAACTACACGCATAGTTTACTACAGTTTACTTTTTATGCCAACTTTACTAGGTTATGCTGATTTCTGTGGTCGAGTGAGCTCATAATAAACTGTGGCAGCTACTGATTTGATCAGCTCATTGAAGTTCCCCATCCTTCTTCTGTTAAAATATATTTTATTGATTATGCTACTACAGTTGTCCCATTCCCCCCCACCCTTTACTCCCCTCCACCCTGCACACCCCTTCCCACCTGTATTCCCCCTCTTTAGTTCATGTCCATGGGTCATATATATAAGTTCTTCGGCTTCTACATTTCCTATACTATTCTTAACCTCCCCCTGTCTATCTTCTACCTACCATTTATGCTTCTTATTCCCTGTACCTTTTCCCCCTCTCTCCCCACCCACTCCCCTGATGATAATCCTCCATGTGATCTCCATTTCTGTGATTCTGTTCCTGTTCTAGCTGTTTGCTTAGTTTGTTTTTGTTTTTGTTTTAGGTTCAGTTGTTAATAACTGTGAGTTTGTTGTCATTTTACTGTTCATATTTTTTATCTTCTTCTTAGATAAGTCCCTTTAACATTTTATATAATATGACTTGATGATGATGAATTTCTTCAACTTGACCTTATCTGGGAAGCACTTTATCTGCCCTTCCATTTTAAATGATAGCTTTGCTAGATAGACTAATCTTGGATGTAGATCCTTGCCTTTCATGATTTGGAATACTTCTTTCCAGCCCCTTCTAGCCTGTAAGGTTTCTTTTGAGAAATCAGCTGATAGTCTGATGGGCACTCCTTTGTAGGTAACTATCTCCTTTTCTCTTGATGCTTTTAAGATTCTTTCTTTATCTTTCATCTTGGCTAATGTGATTATGATGTGCCTTGGTGTGTTCCTCGTTGGGTCCAACTTCTTTGGGACTCTCTGAGTTTCCTGGACTTCCTAGAAGTCTATTTCCTTTGCCAGATTGGGGAAGTTCTCCTTCATTATGTTTTCAAATAAATTTTCAATTTCTCCCTCTTCCTCTTCTCCTTCTGGCACCCCTATGATTCGGATATTGGAATGTTTAAAGACATCCTGGAGGTTCCTAAGCCTCTCCTCATTTTTTTGAATTCTTGTTTCTTCATTGTATTCTCGTTGAATGTTTATTTCTTCCTTCTGGTTCAAACCATTAATTTGAGTCCCAGTTTCCTTCCCATCACTGTTGGTTCTCTGTACATTTTCCTTTTTTCACTTAGTATAGGCTTCATTTGTTCATCTAATTTGCGACCATTTCTGTGAGCATCCTGATTACAGTGTTTTGAACTGTGCATCTGATAAGTTGGCTATCTCTTCTTCGCTTAGTTGTATTTTTTTCTGGAGCTTTGATCTGTTCTTTCATTTGGGCCATTTTTGTCTCTGCACATCTGTTAAGTAGTAAGGGGCAGAGCCTTAAGTATTGGCCAGGGAGGGGGAACCCATATCACTGCACTGTGTCACTGTTTGTGAGGGAGGGGCCAGAGAGGGAACAGTGCCGCTTGCTCAGCTCTCCTTCGGCTTTCAGTCACTTCCCCTGCTACCCACAAACAAATTGGGCCCTTCTAGTGCTATTCCCAGGTAGGTGGGTTTGTATATGTTCTAGGACCCTGTGGGTCTCTCCAATGACCTCTCCTATGAGGCTGGGAGTTTCTCCCACTGCCTCAACCCCCACAGGTTTTTTTTCAGAGGTTTTGAGGCTTTCTTTCCCCGAACTGGAATCCTGGGTTGCATAGTCTGTCTCGTGCCCCAGTTGTTCCTCCTGGTTTATCTGCATGTAAATGTGGGGCCGGGCCGCCTGCTCCGCCCGGCTGCCTGTCTCCACTCCTTCTACCAATCTGGATGAATGTTTCTTCTTTAACTCCTTGGTTGTTGGACTTCCATACAGTTTGATTTTCTAGCAGTTTTGGTTATCTTTTGTTTTTAAATTTGTTTTTGTCCTTCTTTTGGTTGTGCGAGGAGGCAGAGTGTGTCTACCTGCACCTCCTTCTTGGCCGGAGGTCTCCCGTCCTTGTCCATATAACATGCACTGCTCTCTGAGATGAGGAGGCCGCATGACCCAAGCCTGACAAATGATAAAGGTTCAGTCTCCTGACATCAGAGGACCAACCAACCAGTGAGTAAGAAGGGAGTAAGAAGCCCACTTCTACCATTAGGGTTTTTATCTTTCCTTAAGGTGTCAACATAACCACACTAATAGACATATTTGCAGACATGTCCTGTCTACACAGCAGAAGCAAATGAGGCAAGGACAAATCAGAGTCCCAGCAGGAAAGAGAAAGTACACTCAAACTAAGAGAATTTAAGAAGGTTTTCATGGAAGGACTATTTATAGAGGTATGGGCATGGTGTAGGGAAACCAGTAACTAGGGGTAGAAGAGCAAAGGGTCAGGGGAAGAGAGTGGTTTGTGGGACCCAAAGGGAGAGCACCATGTAGAGATGCCTGCGTTTAGAGGAACAGTGACCAGTGACCTGTAGTCAGAGAGTGGAGCCAAGACAACCCCATGATGTATTTCCTGGGCTCCGTCTTTTCACCCTCCAATCCCCTATTAGCCTCTCCCCTGGAGCCCAACCAGAAGTCAGGCAACCCCAACTGATGTGGTCCTTACAGGCCAGTCTCTCAGGGAAACAGCAGAGCGGCTCTGGAAGGGCTAACAGAACAGCTGGCAGAGCGGATGAGGACCAGTGTGGGATATGAGACATTCCTCCCATTCCTGTGCACACCTCTGCGATGTGACTTTGCAGGTCGTCCCATCCAGGGGTAGAGCCTATTTCTCCACCCCTGAATCTGGTCTTGGCCATAACCAGTGACACACAAATAAAGGCTTAAAAGACACCTGGACTTTGGGGATTTCCCTCTCTTGCTATGCTCAGAACCCTGAGACCAGCATATTGATGAGCTTCAGTCAGCCCCCTGTAGGAAAAGAGGGCATAAGGGGAACTGAAGTGCCTGCCACATGTCAGTCATGTAGGGAGGCTATTCTAGGAGACTGTGATACTGTAGTTAATAATAAGAAATGGATGTTTGGTCTTCATCCCACTTCTGGCACAGAGCTCCTAAAACCCTTGGGGTCTCCTGTGGGGACGGTGATAAAGGTGTCTTTGGTTATGTTAATGAGGTGACTTTTAGAAAAAGTACATTTGAATGGCGCTGGTTGTCAGAGGAACCAACCACGTGATTACAGAGTTGGAAGTTTCAGTCCCAGCCCTGCCTTCTGCAGAAGGGAGAGGGCCTAACGATTGAGTGCAATCACTAATAGCCAATAATTTAAATTGTGCTGATGTGATGAAAAACCACCATAAAAACCCAAGAGAAAAGGGTTTAGAGAGCTTCTGGGCTGGTGAACACGTGGAGGTGTAGGGACGATGGTGCCTGGAGAGAACATGGAGCTCTGTGCCCCTTCCCATAGACCTCGCCTTACACACCTCTCCCTTCTGGCTGTCCCAAGTTATGTTCTTTCATAATAAACTGGTAACCTTGTGAGTGAATGGGTTTCCTGAGTTCTGTGAGCTGCTCTAGCACATTAATTAAACCGAAGGATAAGGTCATGGGAACCTCTGACTTACAGCCAGTCCATCAGAAGTTCAGGTGACACCCTGGACTTGGAATTGATATCTTGAGTTAGAGGGGGTAGTTGGGACATTTAATTTATAGCTGGCCAATCAAAAGCACAGGTAACAATCTGGATTTGCAACAGGCATCTGACGGGGTGGAGGGACTGAACCCTTAACCTGTGAGATCTGATGCTATCTGCAGGTAGACAGCATCAAAATTGAATTGAATTACAGGACACCCAATGCTGTCCAAGAATTGCTTGGTGCCATGAGGACACCCTCTCTCCTCCGCTAGAATTGGTACCAGATCTCAGCACCAGCCAAGTCACTAGCTGACTAAGACAAATGGTGGAACCCAGCAGAGATCAAACAGGCCCCGGTCAGAAGAATCACCCAAGCAGCACATGAACCATGAGAAATAATAAATGATTGCTCCTTTAAGCTACTAAACGTTGGGATGGTTTGTTACATGGCATTGGCAGCTGATACAACACAGTAAGAAAGCACCTTGCTAGTGGTAGAGCCGCAGTTCCAGTGTCTGAGGCCCTTGCCCCTGAAGCTCGTATTCAATCTCCCACACCCTCTCCAAGAGCCAATCTCTTTTCCTTTTGCTAATCTGACTTAGATTTCTCTCACTTTCAATTTAAAAACTCATCAAGCTTAACTTTTTCTCTATAATCCGATACCATTAAAACAAACAAAAATCCTTCATTCCTCTAAAGCTTAAAAAAATTTCCCCATGAAGCTTATTCGAGTAGGGCTTTGGGAGAAGAAATATTTCTTGGGCAATGTTCTCATTTCTCTTGGTTATTCCCCTATTCTGATTTTCAATTTCTTCTTTAGATAAAATTGGCAATTTAACATTTCCTAGGAAATCATCCATGTCTACCAGATTTTCAAACACATTAGCATTTATCTACATATTCTTTTTAATATATAAATGTAACATATTCTTCCCAAATTTCCTTTTACTTTCCCTCTATTAAATCTTCAACATTTAACACACAATTTATCATTTTTAAACACTTCTTCATTAAGTACGACTTGATTGAGAAATGCAAAGGGCACACTCAGCATGAGTGCCTATTACTGCTAACTGACCTCACTCGGTGATGGAATCAGGAGGGCACAGGGTGTCCATTCACAGTGGATTTTACTCAGTGCTTCGATTGTAAATGATGAGACATTATTTCTAAGACCACAGAATTTTGAAGAAGGTATCTTTAGACACCCTGCTACAGAATCCTTTTGTACCATTTGGCACAGAGACCACACTCCATAAATATTACTATATATAGATATCCTCATATATGTTATGTGTATATACCCTCATATTTATATACCCTTATATATATATATTCTTTTTTTAATCCTCACCTGAGAATATGTTTATTGACTTTTAGAGAGAAGAAAAAAACATCAATGCGAGAGAGAAACACCGATTGGTTGCTTGCTGCACACGTCCCTACCAGGGATCGAACCTGCAACCTAGGCATGTGCCTTGACTGTCAATCAAACCCACAACTTGGCCAGGGCAATAAATACTATTTTTAGCTATTATTCTTCAGCAGGTCAGAGGGTAACCCCTGGCCCTGCTAGAAGCTAGTAGAGACTCCTCCAGGTATTAATAATCATTTATAACCATTTATTGAGTGACTTCTTTGTGCCAGCCACTATTCTTGATGTAGCTCAATCAGTCTCTCATGGAATATTCACCAAAAAATGTATGATTTAGGTATTATTTCCCCTACTTTAAAGATATAAACTTAG
>VMDR010009234.1:0-34047 GCA_007922815.1 Macrotus californicus
TTTTTGACTGAACTGTCTTCTCCATCAAATCCAGTTCGGCCTGATTCTCTGCTAATTTGGCAGCTGGTTCTTTTCAGGGGAACACCACCAAATAAGTGACTGGTTCTGTTCTGTGAAATATTGGGTGACATCCATTATGTGGAAATGATTCATTTATAAAGCAGTGCTCACTCCCTGCTTTCTCATACACGCTGCAGAAAAGATACCACACTTGAGCACAATTAAGTCTCCTCTTGAAAGTTGACACCAAATAAAGACCAGCTTAACTGACTGCGTGACCTGCAGATCAGGGCCGCAGCACCCACAGAGCTGTTAGTTTATTAGGCTTTCTCAAGCCGCAGCAGTAATACAGACTTTTCCAAAACACAGCATTCTGTACTTTTTTTAATGGAGCTGCTTGAGGCTGAATTGAAAACATGACCTAGAGATTTCAGTTAATACATGCAGATGCTTCTGTAGAAGCATCAGTAACAGCTATACCTGGGTTCTGGTACGTTTGGCCATAAGTAACACATTTATACTGAACATTTGTAAAAATACGGACTGTATACAAATGTAGGAAGGAAAAGGTCTCATCCTCCTACTACTGGGACAACCGTTCTCAGTAGTTTAGTGTACTTGTGCTCTGACTTCTCTGCACATGCATTTTTACACACTTGCAATTGTACAAACCACAATTCCTTGTTCAAACAGCACATCCTCCTTCTTAACTCTGTCAGTGCTTGTGTAGTTAAGATAGCCACCACCGTTTACCTGATTATAAGAATGATCAATGTGGAAATTTAGAAAATACAATCCAGAATAAATAAAAAATAGCCCCCATAAATTCATCAAGTAGTGTTAATATTTGGTATGTATTTTCTTCAGACTCTTTTTGATAATATATATCTTTACATTGCAGAAATCTAAAGATTTTATTTAGTTATTTTTAGAGTGGGATAGGAAGGGAGAAAGACATGATGTGCGAGAGAACCATTGATCAGCTGCCTCCCGCCTACCCCCAACTGGGGACCTGGCCTGCGACCCAGACAAGTGCCCTGACCGGGAATCGAACTGGCAACCTTTTGGTTCTCAGGCCAACACTCAATCCACTGAGCTACCAGTCAGGGCTACATTGCTGAAATCTTAACTGCAGTTTCCTTGTCATTAAAACATAATTTTTAGAAACTATTTGAAAATACTTTTGTAAGCAGATGTAAGGGTGAATACTTTTATCACAGAAAATTTGGAGAAAATAGGAAAGTACAAAAGAAAATAAAAATAACTGGTAAACACTGCCACCAGCATTAATGTGTAATGTTCTTTTGTTATATTTATTAACTTGGTCTGTTTTAGTGCACACATTTACATGTTCATGAACATAAGAATATAGTGCTGGTTTTGAACAATAAATTTAATGTATTTCACGGACACTTCAGTCTCCTGCTGGAGATTTTTAGATTGTTTTCATGTTTCACCAAATGTATTTTTGGATAATTGTTTTTTTCTGTATTTAAGACATTTTCCAAAATTTTCAGTCATAGAGTTACTATGTCAAGGGGTATGTATAAGCACTTTTAAAACTTACTCATGTTTTAAAAAAGAGAGGCAGATCTTCAAGAGAGATATACTGATTTATGATGCCACCAGCACTTCACTGCAGTTTTCATATTACAGCTTAAATTATATTTCAATGGGCTTTGATTCACGCTTGCCTTTCAGTGTTCCTGTCTGTGGATTGTAATGAGGTAGAAGCTTGTGTGTTAATTTGTCAGTAAGACATCCTGGAGAAAGTTTTGTTCTAAATATGGGGAGCTATGTACTCATAGGACCTCTGTTGCCGGGATTTGCCCACAGAGGAGAAGGAAGGGGTAATCGGCTCCAAGTAGAGAGCAAGGAAGCGAGACTGGGCCGCCGCAGTTTTACCCACTACTTCTGTTCCCTTGCCTGCCCATTCTCCACCCACCGCATGGCTCGCTCAGCAGAAGCCATTCCCTGTGCTCTGTCTCATTCCCCGTTCTCCCCGTGGCATACGGGGGTGGCCTCAAGGCTTCATCCCTGGCCCTTTCTGCAAAGCATAGGAGAATGAATAACTGACTTAATGTGCAAAGAAGGATGAGAGCCAAGGCCCCACCTGAAAGCCTTGATTAAATAAATAATCATATGCATAATAAATTTTGTATATTATTCAGGTTGAATTTATTGATATTCATGTTTTAATTATGCCTATTTGTTTATTTACATATAGCAACTAATAGTTTCTGCTAAATACACTATCCACTCTTTTGACATGCAAAGTTAACATCAATGGTAGTTGTGTTTACTGTTGCCACGGCGGAAATGTTTCAGCATGGGTTGGCCCCAGGTTTTTAACGCTATGTTGCTGTGCAACAATACCTGCCTGTAATCCCTACCCCAGTTTGGTTTTCCATCCAAATGTCCAGGGCTCTCCTGGTTCTGATGACACAGACTGATGCTCAGCGCCATCTCCTCTCTGTGCTCCCCAGGCTGCAAGCTGCCCTTTTACAGAATATGTCTTACTTTGGGCCCCGAAGAGCCATTGAGGCACAGCAACCATGTTATTTTTACTTTTCTGTATTTCTTTCTATTTATGGCTTCACTGTAAAAAAAAACTCTTGCTTGTTATTGTATCTCTTTTCTTTTCCATATTTGTTTGTTTGTTTGTTTTCCCAATTATCTGTTGGAAGGACTGCTTAGGTATGTTGTATTGGAACTCAATTTCTCATGTCATGGTATTCCCCAAAGTAATACGAAACAAGAATTGTGTATCCAGTTCTTGATTTTCTTGCTTACAGGAAATGGACAGTTGGCTGAGGATAACTATATAATCAAAGGTATGCAGACATTCATTCTGTGATCTTTCCTATACCAACAGCTGCCTACACTTGGTGGGGGAGTGTTCATGTTCCAGACAGGGGACAGGGAGGAGAGTGAACAGTGAAAGACACACTTGTTTATTGGAAGCGTTGCTTTGCAACTTTGTGAACCAGCACGGTTGGTCACAAAGGGAAAAAGACTTGAGTGAGCTGTTCTCCTTGTTTTAAGAGACAAATGCATCAAAGCATTTTGACACAGCTGAAGCTTCCTGGATTGTTTGTTCTTGATAAAGACATCGAGACTTAGTTCTAAAAAAAGTCATATTCCCCTCACAGAGCACATGTTTGTTAGCAGTCATTCTGAGTATCCAAGTACATTGTGTAAATGTCTCTTTCAGTCTCAGGATTTTCATCTTTTAAGTTACTTTTGCTGCCTCTTTCCCATTGCATAGTCTTCCTTGTGTTGGATTGGGTTGTGGAACCTGGCTCCCCCTTCACAGTCCCAAATCTAGGAAAATAAATCACCATTATTGGATTATTTACAGAAACCAAAGCCTAGGTTAGAAGCATTGGTCAAATAAGAAATAATTTATTTAAATACAGCATAGCAGTTTAAATTCTGGGAGAAACTAGAGGCGAACACACTGACCTTAATGGCTTTGGCGTTGCTTTTTATAGTCTCACACCGTTTGAAAGCAAGGGCTCATTCTGCCAGTCATGGGAGAGCAGCTCTAGAAAACACACTGCCCTGTTTTTTGATGGAAGCTGAAAATAGCATATACCTTATGTGAGAAGAACACATCCTTTATTACTTTATTTGTAGAACATTTTTGTGGTTGGCATAAGAGAATGAGAAATGTAGGCTTTTGCAGGGCTTTCGGAGTCTTTTGTGGTTTTTCCCTTTCCTCCGAGTGAACCATGCTCTGCCTCCAGGACCCAGGTGGGCTCAGCATGGGACTTTCAGGTGCTCAGAGCCCGCCATTCTTCTTCATGCCCCCTGATCTACCAAGGCCAGTAAAACACCACACCTGAGTTGCAAAGAACAGATGGGGCCAGTTTGCTGAAGGTGCAAGTTGTAGAACCTTCCTTCTCCCTAATTTTTCAGGGTTAATTCTGGCTGTCAGGAAGTGCCTCCCTAAATCTCTCAGGTTGTATTATTTCTTGAATGCGTGTTGTCGACGCAGAACACTAAGCGGAAATATAACAATAACCCACTGTACTTTAAACGCATATCAAAATGTCTGATTCTAGACTTTAGACCTCTACCAGGAAAGGGTGTAGCTCCGAGTCATTGCCACAGCTGCACTGTTGGAGAAAGCTTCTTGTTCTTAGACACCTGCCCCCTGCCATGAGCGTGGCGCGTACTAACGGCAGGTGCCTGGTGAAATGTTTCTCCTGATCTCGGCTTTTGCTTCCACATTAGAGCTGGATTATTTAACTCCCTTCTTTACATTCTTGCTTAAAGATCATTTCACTTAAATCTCAAAACAAAGTGGTAGTATTCTCCTCTAATGCACTAGTAAACAGCAAGCAAAGTTTCAAGATGCTGTTTTAAGACACCCATTAAATTATATTATTCCAGGCAAAGTTTTTTGAAATTGTATAAAATAGACACTCCGTTTGCTCACCATGTGGTAGACGGAGAAATCAATAGGTATATTTCTAAATAATCTGAAGGGTATGGAATAAAGGAGCTTTATCTGTGAAAACAGAGAATTCTGAAATTATTTTTAAGGAACTATTTTTTTCTTCTTATTCCTTAGCATGTTTTCCTGTAATAAGATACTGTATTTCCAAATCTAAAAACATTGTTGTTGACAAGGAAATATACTGGGACTCTGATAGTGATCTCTTTGTTTACTAAGAGTGAGATCTCTAACATCAGTTAGAGCCTGTGTGCTTTGGGGAGGATAATGTTAAACTGCCAGATCCAGCTTCTGCTTCTCTCTCTTTCTTAGTCCAGCTGTTTTTCTCTCTTTCCTTAGTCCAGGAGAAAATATAAGCTCCTATATCAGACTTAAATATCTTTTAAAAAATGTGAAATGGAGTGCTTTTGATGGTTATTGGAAACCACTCACTTTAATAGGTAACCTGCACAAAAGCCTATCCCAGAGCAATAAGTATTAAAACCTACGGGAATCGGTTTCTAGGTATGTAAATCTTTGGGGCATATAAAGCCAGCGAAGAATGGAGAAGCAGATAATTATCACTGTTGTTCAGTTAGGCTGTTAGATGTAGCCTTTCTGATAAAACCTCCAGGGTGTTTATGCTCAACAAGTGCTGGCTGCCTCTGTTTGACCACCGAGGGTGGAGCCAGTCTTGCCTGTGGCATGGGATGGTTCTAGTGGCAGAACACCTACCAGGCAGGGCTTCTCCAAGTCTCATGAATTAACAGAATTAACAGTTTGGATTATTCAAAGGACCAATGTCTGTTTAGACTATAGGGGATGTCTTTTGTTTACCTGCTAAAGCAGATAAGTATTTAAGCACAAAGATAAGCCTTCAACCCAGTTTATTCTCCAAGGCCATGGGGAGATCACGTGTCACTGGCAGTAAGTGCAGGACCTACGGGAAGTAGAAAATTCTGAAAACACTTATCTAAAGGAGGAAGAAACTGCTTGGCAAGTCCCCACCCCCACCCTCCAGGAATTCTCTGTTGGGTTGGGGCAGGGGAGGGGCAAGCAGAAGCCAGCTCTTGGGAAGGGAGCCTGATGTGTCCCACTCTATCCCTTAACTCTGAGAACCTCTGATTTACAATATCCCAAAGCCAATTGAAAGGATTATTTTCAATATTCCCTAGCCTTTGACCCTGTTTTTACAGCTCTCTTCTCTCTTGGGGTCTGTCTACTTACCTATCTAATCCATACACTGATCACGCTAATCTACTTATCCTGTCCACCCTACTCACTCAAAGACTCATTTGTGTTTTGTTAAATTGTCTTTCCCTGTGACTCCACCTCTCTGTAAGTTCCTCTCCTCCCACGGGAGAGCTTTCTTTCCTTCAAGGCTATGGCTGCAGCTTCCTCTTTCCAAATTACAGCGTGGTCAGATCTGATTATCGGAATCCTCCAGCCACCAACAAAAAGACTAGCAGCTAGAAGATAGAAGCCAAATTTTAAAACATGCTGTGCTACATTCTTCAAGTCGAATTTTAGTGAAGATACCTTATTGTATCGAACGTAGTTAGACCAGAAACAGTTGATACTGGCTGAGGACTGTGCCACCTTCCCAACACTCCCCGACCCACACCCATTCCCACAAGTCATCCTGCAAAGTTGCACAGCCAGTATTTGCCCTGTGTAAACAAGCATTCATTTCAACAAGTATTATATTGTCTACCTGGCTTGTTGAAGTGATCCATCTTCTCTTAGTGAGAAAAAAGACAGACCATCTTGTATTTTCCTTTTAATCCAACTCATAGTACATTTTGATGAGTTCTCTTAGAACACCCATCTGTTTTTTGTCACTTTATGTTATTTAGTTACACGTTTATTTTTGGAGCACGGTTTACAGAAATTTTGTTAAACAGTTTGCCTTTCATTGGCTGGTTCTTGGTCCTGTCTGTAGACAACGTGGCAATGTGTGTTATTTCAGAATCACTGCTAAAAAAGTGCCCGGCCACTATGTGTGACGCTTTAAAGGGGTAAGTGATCCTGGATTGTAGTAGAGGATGGGATGTTCCTTGACCTCCTAATTCTTTAGCAGCAACTTACCTCAGTGGGTGCTATCTTCTTTTTAACAGCTTAATAAGTGGTAACTTACTATAAAATGCATTTGTTTTAAAAGGGTGCAGTGAAACGATTTTTAGTAAGTTTACAGAATTGTGCAGCCACTGTCACTATCTACTTTTAGAACGTTTTCATCCCCCACAAAAGAAACTTCAGGCCTATTTGCCCTTCATTCCTACCTGCAGGCCCAGGCAACCGCTCTTGGTAGGTGCATCTTTCCCTTTATAACAACTGGATACAGAACCAGTGTCCAGTACGCTCCCATATGGGTTCATAAGTAAGTATCAGAAATCGAAAGGTCTGTCCTCCGCCTGAGCATCTCTCTCCCAAAGTTCAGAAAGGCAGTCCTTGGTAACTGGTTTTTCAGTTCTGTCTTTTACATGAAAAAAAGTTTGTCCTCAATCTGTTCTCTGAACTGTGTCACCAAAGCTGCCTTACAGGCCTGCTCATGTCCCTACGTTAAATCCGTCATACCTATACAAGTGTGGGGCCTGGTGGCAGTACAGTGCTCTTTCAGGGACTCTTTTCCGTGCTAGTTTGTTGAGAAAGTATTTCACAAATATACATGATAAATTTTTAGTGAGCAGTGGATCTCCTTTTTCAGTTTTCAAAAACATTTTAGTAAAAATATTTAACAAGTGTTGTGGGTGCTCCTGCAGTGGGATCTCATGATGCACAAGGCAGGAGCCTTTTCATCCATAAGCTTGTTGGTGCTCAACAGTTTTAGGTGGGGAGATTTTTATAAACAAGTTAAGCTCTAAGAATGTTAATAAGGAAAAGCTAAGATGTCTTGATCTCAGAAAAAACTTTATGGGCATAAAATTTCTTGGCTAAACTGGCTCCTGTTAACATAAAGAGATATACCTGTATTATAAATTTAACATGATGGATTACTTGTAACAGTTACTATAATTAAGTGGCACATATGGGTAACAGGGGGACATTTTCCAGACTTTTTCTCTGCCCCCACAAGAGGGTTGAATTATATATTAATTTTTTTCTTAGTATATATTAATTTCTGCAGAAATTACAGAGATGAAAAATGCCTGTAATGTTTATCTGGAGAGCTTCTCTGTATATTTATGTATCAGTTTTCAGAAAATAAAGCTTATAGTTGATTGTCTCAATGTTTCCCACTGACTATATTGTTGACCTGTAACGTGTAATGGAGGGCACTGGGCAGGTGGCTTGCCATTAAGAACAGGAGCTCCTGAGGTCAGATTTCTGGTTCAAATCTGGGCTCTGCCGCTTTCTACCTGTCTGACCTTGGGCATCTCCCTTCATCTCAGTTTCTCTTCTTTAGGTATTTCCTAGGGTTGGTAGGAGGATTAATTAGATGATACACAAAGCACAGTAAGTACGCTAATGGCACATGAGCAACATTTACTGAGAACTGTTACTTCGTAGCGATTTTATTCTACAGCTTGACTTTTTAGAGGCTTTCTGGTGACTACTGAGTTTTTTTTAAGGCCTGAGCAACTCATTGGCTATTTGTTTGGTCAGTTCCATAAATTCCGTTTGAAGACCTAGATTTCTTAAACCTTTAAGTTCATTGTATAAATCGCTTTTATTTATTGTTCCAATTTGTAAATGTTAGAGACACATTTTCTTTGATGAGTGTTTAACTTCCATCTTCGACAGATTACATACAAGTAACAGATGATATAAAATCCACACATAAATTTAGACGTTTCCTTAATTTTTAAATTATATTGACACATTTAATACATTGCCTTCTTGAACACGTCAAATGTATAACCACGCCGACGTGCAGATCTGGCAGCAAAGAATGTCCAAGCCCTTCAGCCTGACGCACACCTGTGCCGTCAGAGAGCCTCGGGTCAGAGCCGCTGTGGGAAGGAGACACCCTTGAGGAAAGGGGCAGAGGGCCAAGAGCTTCACCCTTGTACCCATGCTTACAGCCTTGGGTATGTGTCACATGGCCCCTTCCCCTTTTTAAACCATAACCTCTGATACGAATTGCTGAGATTCTACATCTATTCAAATCTAAGTTTCTATTAGTTCCGTACTTCACCCTTCTTATATACTATTTATATACTTGACTTGCAGTTTCATAGTTGCTGAATCAAAACATGTTATTTTATAATAAGATAACCATAATTTATTTAATACCCTGTCTTTGGATGTTTTGCCATTTCCAGTTTTCAAGCATACTTGTAGAAATATTCTTGTGCACATCCTTATTTCCTTTTGGGTAACTGGCAAAATAGAATGACTGGGTGCCGTTACCCCAACATTAGTGATGTGATGTAGTCTAGTATCCACTGGTGCAAACCTTTGACTGATGGGCCCCTCTGCTTCCTGGTGAAGCTGAGAATCATTTTATCAAATGAAGGAACAAACCTATTGGGATTATGAAGAGAAAATGTTGGTATATATTAATATGGTAGTATCAAGCCCTCTAAGGTATAATGGAGGTAATAGAAATAAAACATAGAAGCAAAATGATATGTTTTCTTGTAATTGAACAAAAAAGCTTCTAAAGTTAGTTCCCTTAGAGAGAAAAAGAGGAGCAGCAGTGGAAGGCTTTTCTTGCCCGATATTAGAACACACATCGCACAGGCAAAGCTGTGGCATTGGCATCAGAAGAGTGGAGCTATGTGTACCTTTATTTCTCCCATTGAACACGTTCCCAAAAGTCACGTGGATGCTGTTGAATTTTTACGAAACGCCTTTTTCACTGCACTCAAGGTGATCCTATCTTCTTTCTACATACATTTGTATTTTATTGTGCTCATTTACTAATTTGAAACCTTCCTTGCATTTCTGGAATTAATCACACCTCGTTCTAAAAAAACAGTAATGAAGCAATATCAGCATACTGAAAGTTTCAGAGTTTCGCATTTGCCTTCATAAGGAAAGTTAGTCTATAGAGATCTTCAGCTCCTTTCTTGTTATCTCGGGGAACTTCTGATATTTTGCAATGGAAGAGGACTTGGAAAGCTGCTTTGTGCTCCAGCATAGCACCCTAAACAAAGGAACTAATGGGATTGCCGTCCTTGGAGAGGACTGTTGTGGCTTTTGTCACTTTCCCAGATACTTACTGGTAGGGATGGATGACCAAAGGAATGCGTATGTTGTAGTCATCGTGATGGCAAACGTTGCAGCCCAAGATTGGCTGACACATGCTCGTATATTTAATCTTCTTAATGAAATCCCAAGGAAAATATCAATCTAGCTGCTAATGACAATAAATGGGCTTTGCACTCACAGAGTACTCTAACTCCCAGAAGCACAGAGCTCTTCACAATTAATTATTTCAGTCATCCTCGAGGTTGTCCCACGAGGTGGGTGGCTGAGCACTTCCTCTTTAAAAAAAAAAAAAAAGGTAACTAATTGGATGTTCTTCTCTTCTACATTCTGTGTTCTAGAACTGGGGAGCTACCTTATAAAGACCATCTGTACATCCCTTGGGGGACCTGGGTTTTAAAATCACAAGCTTTTCCCCCATACAAATGCCAGGCTTGAGGCAGACATGGAATAGTAAAGTTAGAGGAGATTTGGATGGTAGTTTGGCAAGATGCTCTGAGTGGTATAGTCCACAGTGTGTAAAAGGAGACAGGTAACAGCTGAGTACTGCTTTAGTACCTCAATGAGAGAGTAATCCCCGGTGCTGAAGGTTTGTTGCTGACACCACCTCACTGTGGCATCTCTTCATCACACTCACTCTTCTTCCAGCATTGTGCCAGGTCACTCCAGAGACCCTCTGCGAAGCCCGTTTTACAGAAAGGGACACTGCTTCTTTCTCATCCTGGTCTACTGTATTAGTAGCTGGGGTTCTCACAGGGACGAAAGTGAGATGCCCGAAACTTTTAGCTGGTTTCCATCCTGACCTGACCCTCCGTTTCCCTGCCAGGCTGACTTTCCTCTTGTTTTTGCTTCCTCAGAAATGACAGCATCTCTCTCTGGACATGTCTTATCAGGGGAGCAGGAATATTAAGTAAAGCTGTTTTTATCTAGCGATCACTTCTTCCTTTTACAATATGCCATTCAGTCTTCTTAGTAGTTGGGTGGTTTTAGTTCTTTCTGTCTCTTCAGTTAGACTGCGAGCCTTTTGGGTGAACGTTCAGGTCGGTGTCATGTGGTTGGGTTTTTTTTTTTAACTCCTTTTAATTGCCCCCACATACCCCTCATCACTGGGGCATCTAGGTGCACACTAAACACTTGTGGTTGCTCTATTTGCCATCTATAGCTGTCAACAAACATTGCCTTTCCCTATTAACTGTGTCATGTTAACATTTTTTCCCCTTCATTAAATAAAGGCGTAGCTGTCACCGCTTTGAGTTTTTTTCCTCCTGCTAATTTTTTCCCCCAAAGTTACCCTGAAAGAGAGGCCTTTAAAAATGCAAAGGATTATACTTAAATTGCGCAGTGGACTCAGGCCGGGGACTAATTACAAGGTCTGAAAACCTCTTCAGGTGGCCGGGTTCTGTAGCAGGACTAAAATACCGCTTTCCTAAATTGAGAACAGCTGGGGCCGTGTTACCAGCAAGTATAAAGGGGCTGTGCTGGTGTCTGTGTTGGGAAGAAGCCTCCGCTCTTTGGAGCCTGTGGAGCTTCAGCTAAAGGCACCCTTTCCTCACCGGGGTCCTGGTGGGTAAGTGCCCAGAGCCAATCCTCTTGAGTGCCAGTTTCTCTTGTTTGCCAGAAACTGTGGTGGCTGCGTCAAAATGTTAACTAATGTACTGTGTCAGTTGTAGTAAATTATTTTACCCTTCAAGAAACAAGGAAAGCTTGTCACCTCAAGCAAGAGACTTAGCTAAGGCTCGGTGTGATCAAGGCTTTATGTCATTTCAGAGGCTGTTAGCTTTCCCAGTGTATGGCATGCATCTCTGAATATAAAAGGGTAAACTGAGGCAGTTGCGTTTCTTGAATATATTCTGGAGTGGTCAGTTTAAAAGATTCCAGATTTTTAGTAAGAAAATAGGGCTGTGTGGGCGAATACTGAGGGTGACAGTTATTCAATGCATATGATCAACTCATCACAGTTTTGAACTCTGTAAGCCTCATAGAAAAGAGGCAGTCTTAGGAAAGAATGATGTGACCTGGGGAGGTTCTAGCTTATTATGACTTCATGGTTAGCAACAGGTAGTAGTGTCTGAGGAAGTGTTTGAAACGTTGGGTCCTGACTTCTACTTAAATAAATTTAAAAGGAATTGATATGCTGACATCAGCTCAAAAAGAGAAGAATTCCAAGATAAAACAATTCAATATATTTTCTAAATAAACTCATCTCAGCAGCTCTATGTTCTGACAATATATTTATAAAGCAAATGGCTTTGGTATTTGTTTCCATTTTTCGATAATGTTTTGTTTTGGATGGTTGACAATTGAACAGGCGCGATTTCTGAACATAGTTTTGTTTTGTTTTGACAGGTGGGACCGTGAAATCGTCCGGGAGGAGAAGGCCGGCCAGCCGCCCTGAGAGAGCTGGGCGCACAGTGGTGAGCTGCATGGGAGGGACGGTCCTCAGGCGGCCACTCTCTGCCTTTTGTACCTGGGAGCAGGGCCAGTCGAAGAGTCCGTGTGGATCTTGGAAACAGCAGGATTGAAAAACGTTTCTACAAAGAACTTTACCATCTCTCTTTTGATCTGAAGACTGGGGGACAATGGATATTGTAGAGACAGCAAAACTTGAAGAACACATGGAAAATCAAACCAATGATCCGGCAAATATTTACACAAGACCTACTGAACCTGCCGAAGAAGAAGAAAAAAATGGCAATGGTAACCCTAAGAGCTTGTCCAATGGGTTGCGAAAGGGCATCAAAAAGTACCCGGACTACATCCAGATCGCTATGCCCACTGACTCGAGGAACAAATTCCCCCTGGAATGGTGGAAAACGGGCATCGCCTTCGTGTACGCCCTCTTCAATCTCGTCTTGACCACCGTCATGATCACAGTCGTACACGAGAGGGTCCCTCCCAAGGAGCTCAGCCCTCCGCTCCCAGACAAGTTTTTTGATTACATTGACCGGGTGACGTGGGCATTTTCTGTATCAGAAATAAATGGGATTATATTAGTTGGATTATGGATCACCCAGTGGCTGTTTCTGAGATACAAGTAAGTAGGCCTAACGTGTTTTGGGGGGGAGTCGCCCTTAGTTTGTGTTTCAGTCAGTAGATGTGCACTTGAAATTGTCTTTCTTGGCTTTAGCTCATAAATTCAGTCTTATTCAGGCATTTGACGAAAGGAAGCTATAGAAAGGTCTACCACATCGGATAAATCCAGTCACCACTCAATAAACACGTGTGGAGCAACTCTGTATGAAAGTGACAATTGTATAGGAAAGAACAGAAATGCTGTGGTGTGTGACTCAGAGCTTAATGAATTTAAGGTGGAGTTGTGACTTCAGGCAACTTGGCACTGTGGTATTTGCATGATAAATCAAGAGTTCTGGAGAGCAATACCATTCACTTCATCATGCTGGTGTTATTTCAGGCACTTGACAGGTGGGGAAAGGGGGAGGCTGGGGAGCTTGTTTCTCCATTACTCACAACATGATGGCTGTATTAGTCTACAGACATTAGCATTCTTTGAGGTTTGCCTTTATTCGATAGTTCTCAATTTACATTTCTCTCCCATTTGTCTATTGGCAGTCCAGTCACAAGAGTCCATTTAAGAAACTGAATTTAGAAATGGGTCCACGCGGTTTTGGTTTCAGATTTCTAAAGGAAATGTGCTGTCTGGTTTCCCCCCCGATGGCACCACAAAGGGGCTCTTAGTTCCCTGCTTTCCGTCTCCCCGTTTCCAAGTAGCAGGAATCAGGAAGTACTAAGCCAGGTACTTTTGCTTTGACGACATTAAAAACTAGGGCATAGCTCTGAAGTGGTTATTTTTGCTTTTCTGTTAATTCCATAAAAAATAAAAGCCCCTCTCTTTCCCTTCTCATCTCACCCATCATTCAGCTATTTGTCCTCTATTAAGATTCTAGGAATTAAATCACTAAAATATAAGTTGAATCAAAACATTGAGCACAAACTGAGGCTTTTGAAAATGTCATGTATGCTGACTTAGTCGATACAATTCAAAAATTCAAAATTCAGTAGGACTTTAATATTAGTGCCTCAAGTTCATTTTTAGAAGAGGGAATTTATGCTGTGTTGTTCTTTCTGTTGGTTTTTGCTGTGAGGTTGGAAGAGTTCAATCCATCTATCTTTGCTAAAGAATCCCCTGCATGCAGATTTGCACTTTTGAAAATTTATTCCACAAACAAGTCATTCCTAAGTATGTTCCTTAAAGTATCTCTCTCAATAAGTTTCCTTAATATGTGTGTGTAACATAGCTATCAATTTTTCTCTTACTTAGTATAACTTTTTGCTGCTAAAGTTGTTGGTTATGGCATGCTTATGCTAAGAGTGAATTTTATTTGTTCAGCTTCAGCATTTTTCTCTTTCATGTCTGGAATTCCCACTGAATAGAGAGCGACTGCTTGAGCCAAAGACGTTTGCTTTCTCCTCTAATTTAGAGCCGAGTCTTATTCACACATGGGTGAAAAAAGACATTTTCTAGCTTCCAACCTGAAGTACGGTCTCAGTGTGTTTGAATCCTCACCCGAGAATTGTTGATGGCTTCTTCATCATTACCTTACAGTTCACCGTGTCAAAACTTGTGAGCACATAGCTGGCCACATATTTTAGTGATATCCACTGTTTCGGTCACAACCCATCGTCAAAAACTTGTTGGGGAAATCACACTGCTTTTTCTTTCACTTTTGAGGTAGAATGGGAGCTTATACGTTAGTAACTAGCGGAGTAATTTTCATAACCCATTTTGAACATTTCAGCTGAATGAGAACTCTCTCTCAAAAGCTCCTTCAAAGCCATGGGAAAACGTCATTAGTAGTAGCTCTTTTCCTGAATCAGGCTGCAGAATGCGTGTTGCACCTTCTTAGTTAATTTTCTGTGCAGCTGAACTCAAAATATTGGAGTGAATATAATTGACTCATAATAATTCCTGCTTATTATTTCATCTTGTCCAACACATGGAGCACAGTTCAGAACTCTTTGGAGGCCTGGGGTTGAATCAAAAGGTGAATTATTTGTCACTAAGCAAACTGAGAGATTCAGCACTGTTTTATCACCTGCTCCTCTTCAGCGCGAGAAAGGCAAAGCCTGAACAAGAAGCCTTTAACAGAAGAGCCTTGCAGTAAATACATACTTTCATCAACTAGTCAAGGTGGTGTTTCTCTCTATTTTGACCCCAGAAGCCCTGGAATATTCTTAAAATAGCTACTGGAAAATGGGCATCTAAACTTATATTGGTACATGATTCTTTAATTTAGGAGTCCCAGCTGTTACCTGAATTAGACCCTGATACACGTCAGACCACAGGTCTTGTAGAAAACTTAAAATATGACACGTGCCCAGAACTGCCTGTTTTTTCCAGAACTTTTTGACCACTACCAGTGTTGGAAGTTTGATAGGTCTGAGAATGGGAGACCTGGAATAATAAAGTTCATGTACTAGGGAAGTTACACATTGTAATTCTAGGGGCTCTCTGGATCCCACTCATCTCTTGATCCCCAGAGCCCCCAGTCTGTAGCCCCACCCTGTAACCACACAGCGGTCACAGAGGAGGAGCCGTTGTCCTCAACTAAAACTGAGGACACTCAGCACCCATGAGGCCTGTTCAGGTACCCGTGAGACAGTGGTGCGAATGGGTGAAGCCCTTCCCTTTGGAGGACAGTGTGCTCAAGGTCAGCAGCTTGGAACCGCTGCCTCAGATGGGGGACATGGGTGGTAGGGGACAGGGACTAATGTTAGTCAAGACAACTGTCTTCACCAAAAAAATAAAAAGTGAAAAAGGACTTGTGGGTGAGGTGTTCTTTTTTTGCCTTTTCTGTTCAAGATTGAATGAAATAAGGGTAAAATGATTGGTTTATAACTTCACTGTCAAATATTCTTAAATGTACCAAGATGCTCTGAACTTCTTCAAAATATTCTCTGAAAATCTGGAGTATAGTCTTAGACCAAATAGTTCATGTCCAGGTTGTCAAAATACTTTCGGATGGTCCCCAAGTAAACCTTGCTTATTATATAACAGGTTCAATGAGTTGTCCCATCTCCCTGTGTGTCCAATTATGCAGCAGCACCTTAGCTCATTAGTTAATTCCTCTGTGACCGTGGGTTGCTTATACCTTTGAAATGTTCTCGAGAGAGGATTTTATTAATGCTCTGAGTTGACTGAAAACGGTAGAGAGGTTCATTGAATTCTCTCACAAAGAGTGGCTTTTTTTTTTAGGAAAAGTGGCTGTCTAGAGCCCTCAGTCTATTTTAACTCCTCCACTCCCCACAGACCCCCCGCTCTTGGGCCCAGCCCACCCAGACTCATTGCAATTTGTGAATCCTGCAGTGTTGCCTCTCCCCAAACTGTGGGGACAGGCTGCTCAGAAATAGGCTGCCACACTGTGGTCTGTTAATGCCATTCGGTGTCATTTTTTTATTCTGTTAAACACTCTTTGTATTGCACAGGAACAGACACAACCAGTAAACTTGTTTTTCCCCATCCCTGTTATCCCTTTAGGTCAATAGTGGGACGCAGATTCTTTTTTATCATTGGAACCTTATACCTGTATCGCTGTATTACAATGTACGTCACCACCCTGCCTGTGCCCGGAATGCACTTCCAGTGTGCTCCAAAGGTAAGTACCTCTGAGTTACCATGTAGAGGAAATCAAGAAAACGTTATTAAACATTGGCTCTCTGTTACGCATTCTTCAGTACACTTTCATGTGTGAACTGAAATCTGGCAGATTTTCTGTCTTTCTTTAGAATTTGGGGGGAAGAAATAAAAATGTGTTCATAAAATGTATATCTTTGTGCATAAAAACTTTATTTTCTGCTAACTGAAAGTTATGATTGGGAATTTGACTCTGCCGTTCGACCTTCTCTTTATGCACTCCTTCCACAAGTGCTATGATGTCCCAGGCACTGTGGTGACAGTAATGACCGACAAGTTCTTCTTCTAGAGCTTATATTCTATTGTGGGGTGACAGGCAATAAAGAAATGTGTAACCTGTCATATGGTGATAAGCCAGGTGGCTATCAAGATGAACAGTGAGGCTGAGTAAGAGTGAAAGGGACTATGGGATAGGTACTGTTTTATACAGAGGTCAGAAAGGCTTCTTTACTAAGAAAGCATTTGGGCAGAAATCAAGATGAGGGAGTGAGCCATGTGGATGGGGTGAGAGCTCCAGGCCAAGAAAGTAGCTCAGTCACGTATGTTCAAGAAAGAGCAGGGAGGCCATTGTGGCCGGTAGAGTTGTGGGGTGAAGGTGGTGCGGCTGTAGATCCCGTAAGACCTTGTGGCCATTGTAGGAACTTGGACCTTGGTGGTGGCAAGTAAGAAAGAAGTGAGAAGTTGTTTGATTTGGGACACATTTTGAAGATAGAGCCGACAGGATATAGTAATAAGTTGCATATGGGTTTAAGAGAAAGAAGCCAAGGATGAGCCCAGTTTTTAGCAATTGGAAAGACCCAGTGGCCTTCCTCTGAGACAGTGTGAAAATGGATGCTGAAACTGTCTTAAAGCGGGATTCACAGCTTCGCCAGGAAGAGTCGTTTCTTGAGAGAGCTGTTCATCATGTCGGACCCCAGCACACCCTGGTTTATAAAAAGGAAAACTTATGAATCCTGTGCTTTCTGGATGAAGGAATGAAGTCTAACATCATATTTCACTGAACACTAAGCAGATGTCCAAAGTGGAAGGAAAAAAATAGAGTTGTTCTAAGGAAGTCAACAGTCTCCCTCACCAAATATAGGTGTGGTTTGGAGAAGCTGTAATTTTCCAAAGCCATCAAAGCAGAAAGTATCTGTAATTAAAACAATGTGCATATTGAATTTAAACATTGGCTGATTTTTAGTGAAGCTAAATTAAGGCATGGGAGAAGTTCAGAAACATAATAAACACTTCTCAGGGGCTATTGCATCGTGTTAAATGAAGAAATGGCCACAGGAAAAAAGGCAAGCCCATCCTAGTAATGGGTGAGGTTTGCAGGGACCAACTGCTATGATTACAGAAAGAAAGTCTCCTCCAGGGAGGAGCTGCAGTTTTCAGAAGCCACATTAGTAAACATACCCCTGGTTAACCCAGCTACAAATACAGTGGAAGCTCTGGAAGCATCCTTACTAATCAGCTCCCATGTTCAGGTGTCGGGACCTCTTCCTGAAGTGTAAGCATGCTGAAGGTGCCCAACTCATGACTCAGTAAAACAAACACAGACACTTTGTTGGATGGAAGCGATGTGGTGTTACAGAACAGGAGTCAGACCTGCATTCTAAATGTGGTCCGGCTGCTGGCTTTGAGTGCTCTGTAGACTTTGCGGTTACGAGGCTATTAGATAGTCTGCCTGTCTCCTTGGTTGCTGGCTCTGTAGAATGCCCCTTGTGACTATAAGCAATGACAGAACTGTGTATACTGAAACCACTCTCTATGGCAGGGTGTCAGATCTAGTCACTGATGCCTAACACAACTTGTCACCCACCGGATGTCGTCACCACAGGAGCCATCCTCTGATAGGTCCCTTGGTGAAATCCTTGGCTTTCCCAGTTTCCAGCTGCTTTCCCCCTTATCTGTCCTCTCGTTTCCCTTAAGTCCTCTGCTTGTGATTTGCTTCCAAACCACCAACCCAAATTTTTGTTTGCAGTCACAAAATCTGTGTTCTGAAAAGTGTGTTTAAATAACTTGCACATGAAATTACATAGCTTTTTAAACCCATTTTGCTACATACAAGAATGTTGGGCTGGCATAGATACAGTCCCTTCCCTGAGAGCATTTCCCCCCATAGATGTCCAAAGGACTTCTCCCCTTAATTGAAGGGACAGTGTGGATGGTAAGGTCTCTGGTTTGGCAATAGTCAAGTTGGGCTCTCTTGCACCTTATTTATTTTTGTGGAAAATGGCATGTGGTGCCGTGGCTGGTGTGGCTCGGTTGGTTGGGTGTCGTCCCACAAACCGAAAGGTCACAGGTTCAATTCCTGGTCAGGGCACATGCCTGGGCTGTGGGTTCGGTCCCCAGTCAGGGCGTGTGCGAGAGGCAACCGATCAATGTTTCTCTCTCACATCAGTGTTTTTCTCCCTTAAGAATACTGAGTCCTGTCTGCTTTGGCTATTATGATTGATGCCTCTTCTCTTAGCTTTCTGCATCTTCTGATGTCTGAAAAATGAGGAAATTAACAGGAAGTAAGGTCTTAAGTGGTGTGTGATAGGGGGTTCCAGTGAAATAGAACAGCACTAGAAAGCAATCCATTCGTTCCCAACTCTATCTCCACCCTCCATTTCCCAGTATTTTTTCTATGTTCTTTTTACCCTCCCCACCCCAGCTAAGGTTTTCTCGAGCATTTTTACTGGGCATGATTGGATGTCTCAGGGCAGCAATGACAAGATTAAGGAATTAAGAACTGAGAAAAGACACAGCAAGAAGAGAGCCCTTCCTCTGTTTGTAAAGGCACATTGAATCAAATTCTCTCAGATCTGCATTCACCAGCACTGCTGAAGGAAAGAGGGGAGAAGAGAAGTGTCTGCTTATTTTAGCTCCTACTTTGTTTATGTCTTCGGATCCCTCCAACCCCAAGTAAAGGGGCTGATGGCTTTAAGTGTTTCTGTCCCTAAAATCTAGAGTATTGACTTGGGATGAGTGAGTGGATAAAAAAGGTATTGTGGTTTTGAAATAAAGAATAATGTGTCCTTTTAAACTGGGAACACAGTGGTTGGGCAGAGCGTACGTTCCTTTATATTTGATCTCGGTGTTGACAGTTGCTTGTACTCCCTGCGCGACAAATTCCTGAAGGGCTGTGGGTCATCCGATAAAGCACGTGGCCAGACCCCGCCCTCCCGTCAGGGCACATCACATCCTTCATGCAGTTTCCCGTGCGTCTTTCTCACGCTGCACCTGAGAGAGTCCTGCAGCTCTATCAACGGTGCCCACCTTCCTCGGCTGGGGATCCTCGACCACCTTCTGGAGCCTGTCTCCTCAAGGCAGGATCACCTATCACTCAGCACCTTTGCTTTACCGACTGTCAACTCTGGCTAAAAACACACAAGTTCTCTTGGTTTTTGTCACCTGGGTTTGCCCTAAGCAAACTTTTGAAGAAGGCTGTTTCTTCCTAACCTTCTGTTTCTCCCCCTGCCCTGGAATGCTGGCTTACGTCATTTTCTGTTGGAGACCTGTTCTCAACTGCTAAGCAGTGATGGTGTGTTTGCTTTTTTTTTTTTACAAGGGTCACCCAGATACCAGAAAGCCGTCCAGACCCGTGAGGTAGTTATTGTTCGGGAAAGTTTTGCAGACCCCTTTGCGGGTGTTTCAGGCAAGGACTCCTGCCCCAAGTCCTTGTTGTACTGGACAGGACGGATTTCCGTGTGCTTTGAGGGCTACCTTAATTTCTCTCCTAAACTCTCTTCCCACCTCTCTGTACACATCTTACCCTCTGCCACCATAAATCCACCTGGGCAAGACGATACCTGTCTTTACCACCGAACAGTTTAAGCAGCGTCTTGCTGAGCTGGCCATGCTTCAGGACCAGCTGCGCAGAAGGATCAGCATTGAGTATAAAAGGCAGCATGTGACCCAGCTGTCCGCTCAAGTCCCAAATGAATAATCATTAATGGTGTTTCTATATTTCTGTTCTCCTGTGTTCTGTTACGGAAGCTTATTTTTGTATCATTCTTTAATTTCCTAAGCATAGTGAGTTTCTTCTAGATCGATCTTAAATCTCCCACGTGGCCTGCCAATATGTCAGTGTTCCAACTTTCCATGCCTATGGTCCTAGCCAACTCAGTCCACTTCTCCTTCTCGTAGGCAGAAGTGTTGATGGGATATAAACTTTTGACCGTTGCCTCAGACTCCTGCCCAGCCCATCCTTGTTTCCGGGTCATCGCGGTGGTCTTTAGTGGCTTCCACATCCTTGTCTAAGGGAGCTCTGTTCTGAACCACTGCCATTACACACAGGTTATTTCTTTGGGGGATGTTTTTCCTGATCAGAGCTACTCATTTTTAAAAGCTCATTTTAAAATCAGCTATTTTTACACCTACTTAAAGTATTTAATGTGTTGTAGCTTCCCCTTCTGACTGTGCTTGATCAAATGTTAATACAGCTATATACGGACACTTCAGGCTGCCCACTTAACACAAGGTATGAATACACTGTACAATATTAGTAATGTGGTATGCAGCTGAATTAAATATTAATCATCCGAAACCCTGACTTCCCCCTGCAAAGGGGAAAAAAACGTAGCTTTGATCTTCTTTTTTAGCACATAGCTGTGGTGAGGTCATTGGTTATTAATATTTTTAAAAGCTTTGCCCAAGGACACAACATCACCAAAACGTATTATTAGTAGCATATTGAATAATTTAAAATGTGTCACTAAAACTGGCCAATAACAATGTATAAAACCCAGTCTGAGGAACTTCCCCCTGGAGTTCTTTTTGACTTTTTAAGTTAGGAAGAAAAACAAAAATCACACCCTGCTGACCTTTCTAAGTATCCCACAAATTGGGCTGAAACGTGATTTTATCAGCTTGTAAATTTTCTTCCTGATCTTCTTGTGTCTTTCAAGCTCAACGGAGACTCCCGGGCCAAAGTGCAGCGGATCCTACGGTTGATTTCCGGTGGAGGATTGTCCATAACTGGATCGCATATCTTGTGTGGGGACTTTCTCTTCAGCGGTCACACGGTTGTGCTGACACTTACGTATTTGTTCATCAAAGAATGTAAGCAGTAACTCATTCCCGCATGACTGATTGCTGTCGTTGGAGGAGTGCCTGGGACCTGAAACTAACGGGAGCTCTTACTCTACTGGAATTGATAGCTATGAGAAAAAGAGAGGGGGGAGGGGGGTGGGAGCAGGGAATCGTCAGTCAGCTTTCAATCACTTCAACTAGTCATGTGTGATTTAAACACTGAAGGCTTAAAACGTGGCCCTGGCTTCTCTCTAACATTTAGCATACCTCCAAAATGTCTCCCTCCCTAATTAGTGCTTTTCAAGATATGAAAAGCTTTTTTAACGTTGGAACCAAGAAGAACAAGTTTATTGCAAAAAGAATCAGTGCATGCTAAAGCCAAATGTAAATGACTTTTCAGGGAAGCTACCATTGTGTATGAAGCTTCCATTCCATCATTTCAAATAATTTAGTTACTGTTTTTCTCTTTTCCTTTTTTAAAACATTTCCTTGCCCCAACTTACTCTAATTTCCTCATTTCCAGCTGACGTCTATGGTTTAATAGGCATCTTCACGGAACATTCTGCCAATGCTGATCTTTTTCTTCTTGAGAAGTGTTATGGTGGCAAGAATTTGAAGTATCTTTCCTGATTCATACCCTGAATTCCCATTATACAAAACCCTAGTGTATGTCAGTGACTTCAGTGGCTGCAACAGCATCTGGTTTATTGTGGGCTGTGTTTGGTTTTAGCTGCCTAGCAGATCCCATTCTTGTAGATTTCTGAGATATTGTATATTTAGACCCATTATCTAAAACCCCTTGTGAAATTGTGATGCTTTCCCTCCATTTTTGCACAGCTGGTCTGTGATGACCTTCATCTTTACTTCCAGGATACCCCATGCCGGCGTTTTTCAGAGGTTCATCTCAGTTCTCGGTACTTGCTTATCATGTTGTAAAGGAGGTACTTTGCAGAGACCCGCAGAGGGCGGCCTACCCGTTCTGCCCTCCTTCCTCTTCCCTCCTGTCTTGGCCTGCCATTAATCCAAACAGGTTTGGCGCCATCTACTGGCAGTGAGGACACCAGGGTTTATCTTCTAGTAGTGGAAACATGAATTCTTGCCCCATAGGTTGCCTTGACTGTTAGATTTAAGTTTTGCTTTATAGGCAGTATGATAAAGTATTGAGAGCCTCTGTAGTAGATGCAGTGAAGTCTTCTTTTTTCTTTTTGGTGATAATTGTGTAGCTTCTGAGTTGTTTCCTTTGTAAATGCTACATATGAACTTAGAGTAGAGAGGGTAGCATGTTGAGTATGTGGCCTTCATCACACTCAAGTTTTTAAAAATTTTTTTTTAATTATATTTTATTGATTATGCTATTACAGTTGTCCCAGTTTTTCCCCGTTTGCCACCCTCCACCCAGCCCCAACTCCCTCAGGCTAACCCCACACCATTGTCCATGGGTCAGGCATACATGTCTCTTGGCTGCTCTATTTCTCATGCTGTATGGTACATCCCAATGACTGTTTTGTAACTATTAATTTGCACTTCTCAATTCCTTCACCCCTTTTGCCTGTTCCCCAGGCCCTCCTCCCATCTGGCAACCATCAGAACTCTCTGTATCTATGATTCTGTTTCTCTTCTGTCTGTTTGTTTGTTTGTTTTTTAGATTCAATTGTTAGATATGTATTTGTTGCCATTTTCTTGTTCATATTTTTTATCTTTTTGAAGAAGACCCTTTAACTTTTCATATAATGCTGGTTTGGTTGCTTTTTCTTGTCTGGGAAGCTCTTTGTCTGTTCTTTGATTCTAAATGATAGCTTTGCTGGTAGAGTAATCTTGGTTGTTGGACCCTTACTTTTCATCACTTTGAATATTTCTTGCCAACCCCTTCTAGCCTGCAAAATTTCTTTTGAGAAATTAGCTCACCATCTTATGGGAGCTCCCTTGTAGGTAACTAACTCCTTTTCTCTTGCTGCTTTTAAGATTCTTTGTCTTTAACGTTTGGCATTTTAATTACGACATGTCTTGGAGTGGGCTTCTTTGGGTTCATCTTGTTTGGGATTCTCTGTGCTTCCTGGACTTGTATGTCTATTTCCTTCACCAAGTTAGGGAAATTTTCTGTCATTATTTTTTCAAGTAGGTTTCCAATTTCTTGCTCTTTCTCTTCTCCTTCCGGCACCCTCATGATGCGAATGTTAGTATGCTTGAAGTTGCCCAGAGGCTGCTTACAGTAACTGTCCTAATTTCTTTGGATTCTTTTTTCTTCTTGTTGTTCTGATTGGTTGTTTTTTGCTTTCTTATATTACAGATCTCTGATTTGATTCTCAGTTTCATCCACTCAACTGTTGATATCCCTGTAAATTGTTCTTTATTTGATTAGTATATCCTTTGTTTCTGACTGGATCTTTTTTATGCTATTGCGGTCCTCTTTAAGTTCCTTGAGCACCCTTATAAACAGTGTTTTGAACTCTGCATCTGGCAGATTGCTTATCTCCATTTTGTTTATTTTTTTTTCTGGAGTTTTGTTTTGTTCTTTCACTTGGGCCATGTTTTTTTTCCTCCTCATTTTTGCAACCTCCCTGTGTTTGTTTCTATCTATTGGGTAGGTAGAGCTGCTACCCAGGCTTGGTAGAGTCCCCTAATATAGTAGGTGTCATGTAGGGTCCAGGGGCACAGCCCCCCCTGTGACCCAAGCTGTGTACACCCTCCTGTTGCAGTTAGCCTTGATTGCTTTTGGCACACCCAGGGTCAGCCACCGCCTGTGTTCTGTCCGGGGTCATACAGTATAATCTACAAAAAGGTCTATAGATGGCTGCTACTTTTGCTGGGCTTGGAGGTGCCCAGGGAAGGCCAGTCTGTGAACCGGCCCAATTTAGCAAGAGGTATGTGGGCTCGCTGAAGCCAGATGCTGCTTGTTTGAGAGAATTTAGGAAAATTTGAAGCATAGGCCAAGATAAGCCATTCTTATGGAAAAGCCACTGGAAACAGCTTGGGTACACATGAAAGTTGGGTGGGACAGCACTTCAGGGAATCACTAGGGTGGGGCAAACAGTGTGAGTCAGGTTGATGGAGTCTTAGATATGTGGCCACCTGGTGGCTCTGTGGCTCTTTGGGGAAAAGGCTCAGAAAAGGTACAGTGGCCTCTGCCAGCACTTCTGTCTGGGAGGAAGCTGCCTGCCTTACCCTGATGCTGGACAGTTGACTTCCTCCCTATATGTCTCTGGTGCCTTTTAATCTGCTGGCCCCATGCTGGAGTTCAGAGGGAGTGAGTACATCTGTCTGTGGGCCCTTTGTGAGGAACTACCAGGGAGTCCAGCAGTTTCTGTCTTCCACAGCATCAATCCCTGCTGGCTTGTGCAGCCAGGAGTTGTGGGGACTTATCTTCCTGGCACTGGAACCCTAGGCTGAGGGGCCTGGTGTGGGGCTGGGGACCTTCACTCCTGAGATAGCCCTCCTGATTTTTATCTGCCACTTGTTGGTGTGGGGCCTCCACCCCTCCTGCCAGTCACGATGTGGTTTCTTCTTTAATTCCATAGTTGTAGAACTTCCATTCAGCTCAATTTCTGATGGTTCTGAATGATGGTTATTCTATAGTTTAGTTGTAATTTTGATGGGGTTGTGCAAGGAGGCAAGCCTTGTTTACCTAGGCCGCTATATTGAGCAGAAATCCACACTTGACTTTAAGGTAGAGTGCCTTCTGCGCTTTTCCCCTGATTTCTACTCATGCCCTCTGGGAAGGTGTGGTGGAAGGAACCCAGGTCTGTCTCTGCACCAGTATTAGAAGATCATTTCTTCCTTACATTTTAGTCACAACATTTCTAATACCTAGTTATTATTGGTTCTGCAGAGCAGCTGGAGTGATATGTGTAGCTTAGGTCTGTAACTCTAGCTTTTGATCAGAAAACTCATATCAGTAAACTTCCATCTGTCTGTATGTAAGATCAATCATTTTTCAGTCCAAAGTGGCATTTGACTTGAAGGATCATCTCTCTAATCTGAGCATCATAAAAAGCTTATAGAGGATGAGGATGAGAGTAGGGAGGAACTACATATTAAGAGTGAACCCACTGTGGGTTGAAAACCATAAAGTAATCAAGAGAAGGGAAGCAAGAGAAAGTTTTATAAAATAAGCAAAGACCGCATGATATTAACAATGACAGCAGATAGACATAATACTTCCTCTGTGTCAGGCACTCTTCTAACACCTTGATGTAAATTAACTTGTTGAATCCTGCAACCACCCATGAAGGGAACACTGTTTCTCCTCATTTTTCAAAGAGCAAATTTAAGCACGGAGAAAGTGAGTGATGGGATTATGGCCCACAGTTAGTAAGTGGAGGACGGGTTACCCAAGCCCAGGCAGGTTGTCTCTAGAAGTTATGCTGTTAATTTCTTGGCTCTGTTTAGAATTTTTGGAAGCCCAAGTTGTCTGATTTTATAAAGTTACGAGTGAATGCATTGCTCATTATTGTTCTTTCTTTTACCTCTGAACAATAGCAGAGCAACTTACGATAATTTTTATACCTTAATGAAGACTATGCAGCATGTAGAGACATTTTCTTCCCAAGATATGATTTTGGTCTGAGGTTTTTAAAAATTGTGTACGTTTACATACAGCAAGGAAAGAATTACATTCTGCTTTTCCTAATCTTTGGTGAGAAGTAAAACGGCAAATCCGTAATGCTCAATACAACTCAATGTAAAGTCAGTTCTGTATGTAAACAGGGCATTCCGTGTTTCTGCCTGTTTCCTATGCAATTAGGAAACAGTCACTTTCTAAATTATACCACATGTCACTGTTCTGAGTGAGCCGTGGTTCCAGTGGGTCCTTTGAACACTCTGCTCCTAGAATTAGGTGCATCATTTATGTATTTTTTGCTTTCCTGCCTTTTGATCAATGTGGACTCTCCTTGTTGGCCCTGTTGTCACGAGTGGATCTGAATTTAGTCATAAGACCAGATGTGTGACCAGGACTACTTTGAGGTTAACAACAGAGGGCTTTACACAGCTGTGCAGATATCATATCATTGAGGCCTAGATTTCTTATAAAATAAGACTGGAGAAGTCAGCCTGGCTCCTAGTATTGGGTTGGCCAAAAAGTTCATCTAGTTTTTTCCACATGATGTTTCTAGTAGTGCCTAGTTGTCTTTACTTTCATTTGAAACAATTTTGTTAGATTGTATTGTAACAGCTGTCATACCACCTTGCATTTTTTAAAAAACTTACTAAAATTGGTGAATTTTTGTATAGACATTTTAATATTAAAGATGGAAGAAAATATACAACATCTTTGGTGTTTTATGCTTTATTATTTCAAGAAAGTAAAAACAACTGAAACACAAAAAAGATTTGTGCAGTGTATGGAGAAGGTGCTGTGACTGATTGAACATATCAAACGTGGTTTGCGAAGTTTCTTGATACTGTTGACATTTTGGCCAAATAATTCTTTGCTGTGGGGCTGTCTTACACATTGGAAGATGTTTAGCAGCACCCCTGGCCTCTACCCACTAGAAGCCAATAGCAGGAAATAGCTGACATACTCAAAATATCCAAATAAAGTTATTGGTGAAAATGAAAAATGTGTCTCTTATTTTACAGAAAAAACTAAATGAACTTTGTGGCCAACCCAATGCCATATATGTGTCTTGCTAGTCGAGAAAACATTTTCTTTTTTACCTTGCTGCCACGCAGAATGCAGTCTCTGTTATTCAGAAGTAACTGGGCTAGGATACCACACGGACTGTGGAGTTACTAATATTTTGTTATCACTTTTAGTGTGATGTTATCCCGCTGGGCAATATCAGAGAGCAGAGGGGTTACCATTTGGCCATTTCTATTTCTCAATTAAAAAGCAAAGGTCCCAGGGTGGTAGTGTAACAGAGGATGCGCTTTTAAGGAAATCAGTGCTAGGGTTCCCACCTATCCTGAAACCTCATTTCCAATTCCATGGGAAGTAAAATGACCATCAGGCCACCTCCTTACTCCTTCACTGCTTTGGCTTCGCTTCTTTGGGATAGACAGATACAAAATAGTCTGGTTTACTCAGACATTTTGAACTTGTAAGGTAAATACCAGATGACATAATAAGCAAAGGAAGCAGGTGTGAGACTTTAGAGAGGGGTTAGGGTTATGATGCTGAAGAATGTGAGATCTCCGGATTTCTAAGTGTTAGGCTCAGAATGTTAACAGTTGAACAAACCAGAATAGTTATGGGGCCTGGATCTGCCCCCCTCCCTCAGACTGCAGGAGTAAGGCCTCTCCCAGCTTTAAAATCCTGGGACTATATGAGTATCCTGCCAGGATTTAGTAGCAGGATGAACCAAATGAAAAATACTGTGTTACACATTCATAATTAGAAGGTCAGATTTTCAGATGCAAATATTATATACTTGAGAATAAAAGAGCAACAGATATTTTACCAAAAAAATGTATTTGAATGACACCTGATTTGGTATTTCATCTAAAGCTCTGGAAATGGAGACTTTTGCTTTTCAACCATTTTTCCACACTTGAAAATAAATATCACTATAAATGTAAACACAAATATGAAACAAATTTTAGTTTATTAGTTTATAACATTGTGAGCTAATAAAGTTTTAAAACAGAAAAAAGAGACAGTTATTAAAGAAAAAAGAGGAGTTGCTAGCAATGACCTCTGGCCCCATTCGCATGTGTCATGAACTCTTGCGTGGGAACGCAGTGGGGACTCACGTCTCACCTCATGAGGACTCCTGTCCTCCAACCGATCAGTGTGACGAACTTCTTAGGGGCCTCACTAGGAAGGCTGAAATCCGTCAGTGAATGGGCAGGAATCCTAAGCTTTACATAGAGAGTGTTTAATAGTTGCTTTTGGCAGTAACAATATAAAATTGCTCAGAATCAAAGTGTTGTTAGCCACAATGCCATTTTTCTCCCCTTGGGGAAATCGAAGTAAGTTTCTGTAAGGCCTGAAAGGATTACTCTGGTGTTCTCATCCCCCACCCCATTTTCACTGCAACTACCTTGTCCTTTGACCCCTGCTGTTTTTCTTTCCAGTGAAATTTCTGTGTGAGTCAGTCCAAGCAACCTAATAAGACACAATTCTGTTTGCTTCCATATCAAACAACTGAGCAGTGGGGGGGGCATAGCATTTCCAGTGTGACCAGCCTCCCACCTGCTTCCAGGGTTACCCCCTCCTTTCTTCCTACCTGAGCAAGTCCTGGGCTGTTCACAGTGACTCATTTTGGGTCATTAGTTTTCTCCTTCCCGTGACTTGTTGGCCTTACATTATTCCAATTAAGGTCATCAGGAAAGACTCATCATTAAGTTCATCTGTGGAGTCTCACTAACTCGACAATTTTTCTACTGTCCAGATTCGCCTCGTCACTTCTGGTGGTATCATTTAATCTGCTGGCTGCTGAGTGCTGCTGGGATCGTCTGCATTCTTGTGGCACACGAACACTATACTGTCGACGTCATCGTTGCCTATTACATCACAACACGGCTGTTTTGGTGGTACCATTCAATGGCCAATGAAAAGGTGAGAGCGGTGAAATTATTCTTGGGTAGTTTCTTTAAATGCAGTGGAGCACTTCATACAGTGGGATTCAGGCCGATTCGGTTGACTTCTTAAACTTAATCCATCATGGCTTCTGAAAATAAAGAACACCACAAATGTAAATAACATTTGAGGATAAAAATGTGTGATTGTAGAGCACAGTGTTGTACTAATTCAACTAATTTTTATGAGTTGAATTAAAGAAGTGTCTATGCTACATTAAAATTTAGGAACCTTCTCTGTAGAAGTGTTGTGGGCCTCTAGGTAAGACACTCCCTGCCTTTGGAGAACTTAATTTTGAGAACAAGATGGCAACTATTTTTGAAAGTCAGGTGTGAAATAAGTCACTTATGAATAACTGGATTTAGTACATTTTTTGGTGCTGCTGTGCTGTCTGGCTTCCCTTCTTATTCTTACTTCTGCTTTGCTCTATTTCCAGAAGAACGTTTTTTTCTTCTCCCACTCATTCTGAAAGCACTCTCTCAAATGCCACCTCTTCCGGGAAGCCTTCCCAAACTCCTGCTCTCTGCCTCTAGTCCCGAGATAGAATCAGTCCTTCCCTTTTCTGTGCTTCCTTAGCCTTGGTGTGCTAGAATTAGTCTGTGTGCCATGACATAACTTACCTTGAGGTCGTCCTATAGTGTCTGATGCATAGCATGGTTGGAGAATTTGTGAGAGATTGAAACGTGTCCTTCCCAAGGGGCCCAAATCTAGTTCCCATTTAGTGGTGTCCCCTAATAAATGCCCTTCCTATGCATTTATTTGTCTTTTAGCTCTATTTCCTGCTTTGTAGTCTCCTACTTTCGTCTTCCATTTAGTTGTCTGCTGATACCACTGAACCAAATTTTTCATCTCTCCTCTTAAACACGCTTAGCCTTGTGAGCTCTCCTTTCCCTCTTCCATCTTCCTTGACCCTCAGATCTGACCACTCACATTTCCTGAAAGTTGTTCCTCCTGGATAACTGTCATGCGCCTTCCTAAGTCTCCATTGTCATTGCAGTTGCAGGCAGAAGATCTGCACAAGCCACAAAGCGGGACAAAAGAGGGGGCAGAGAGCGGGGACGGGTCACATCAGCGTTAGGGAACAGGGTAAAAACTGCCTTGTGATCTGGATTCTGCCGCTTTCCCTGCTAAGTTACAGTGATGGACAGTTTAATTGGAAAAAAATTAGGATGTGGATCATGAAAAATATGTCTCATTTGACTTTTCCCCTACCTTTTTACAGAACTTGAAGGTCTCTTCACAGACTAATTTCTTGTCTCGTGCATGGTGGTTTCCTATCTTTTATTTTTTTGAGAAAAACGTACAAGGCTCCATTCCTTGCTGCTTCTCCTGGCCGCTCTCCTGGCCTCCTGGCTGCTTTAAATCATCATGCAAAAAGTACTCCCGGGTTCAGAAGACAGGCGAAGACAATGAGAAATCTACCTGAGCCGCAAAACAAAGGCAGCAGCAGCTCCTAATACCAAAAGAGGTATCGCTGTCACCAAAGGTGTATTTTTTTTTTTTAATTTTATTTTAGGAGAACTGACTGGTAAATGAAGAAGTGGACCAAATTTGGGGTAAATGATTAGGAAGATGAACAAAGTGTTACCCTTTGACTGTTTTTTTTAATTCATCCTGAGAAAGTTACGTTCTCCTGTGGCTCTTCATTCATTGGTGACAAGCCCTCCCCCCGGGATTTTACTAGCGAGTTGTCAAAGAGGTGCCAAAGAACACGTTACACCTTTCCTTGGTCTTTCTCCACTAAATAATTTTTGCAGGATTTTTTTTTCCCCTCCAAGGTCAGAAGAATTTGTTAATGTTTTAAATAAACTCTCTGGACAAATACAGCTACTGTGTAAATAGAATAACCTAATGCTGAGAGAGGGTTTTAGCATTAGGTCTGTTAGTGAAGGGGAGACCCAAGGGTTGTGAGTAAACTTCAGGGGCACTTATTTCTGCCCTTTCATGGGGAAGGAGAGGCTTAGAGTATGTACTGCTGCTACCACCCAATGTACTATCTGTCACTTTTACTTTATTTTTCAAACCGGTAATTTTATTTAAAAATGGAAGAAACGTGCTCTAAGTAAATATGGGAGTATTTGACACACCCCACAGATTTTACTTGTTTGTAAATATTTAATTTTAAGATCTCTATGACAGACACACAGGAAACAGGGCTGTTTCTGCTCCCAGCGGGCCTGATTTGCACCTACCTGCTGTCTGCCTGGTGAATTTGCACCTGGTACCCCGGGCAGTCGACTGCTGAGCACAGGCAGAACACACGTGTGTGAACTGATGCTCCTGCACACGAGGAAGGAACCGGTGTGTCTCTCCCAGGTCTCGCCCTGTGTGAGGTCTGTTTTAGAGCTGCTTATTGAAACTCAGAAATATAATTGGTCACAGTTCACTGAAAACCGTTTCTTTCTGCTTTATGAAAAAAACCAAGATGGAGTCCAAAAGTCTAACACATCCTTGCCTTTTTGCAAGAGACCCAGCTTCTTACAGACTGGGAGTTCACAGGAAGGACGAAGGACACACACCACAACTAAGTCGTTTTACTCTGACCCTGAGAGCATACCACGTTGCTGCACTATAAGCTGCTGTTGGAATCAGGGTGTTAGATGGTCACAGCTAGTCAATAAAGGGGGCTTATCATTTTTAAAGTTCTTTCAGGTGATGCCAAAAAGAAACGGATGGACTTGATCAGATTTAATGCTATCAGAGTTAGTGTATTGTTTAATGATGTTGGATGTTGTGGATAATTCTTACTTAGTTTCTTAAGACTTCTAGTAACCTGACAAAAAGATTAAAGGTTACAACATCATCGACCCAGAGAGCAGAGGGTCCAACTAAGGTCGAAAGAGGCCGTTACATTTACGTGGAAAGTAAAAGTTTCTCTCCACTTAGAATGGAAAAAAAAAATCCCTAAATTTGTTATTATGAACTAATCAGCCTTGATTTGATATACAAAATTGACCTTTACGTTGCTCAAAAGAAGCACAGTACAAACTTAAATGTTTTCAGAAGGGTCATCATCCATTGGTGCTAAAATTCTGTGTGTTTTCAGTACGGCTCTGTGTAACAGAAGAATCGCTAAAGGAAAGGTGGTCGAATTCAAAAACAAGATTATTTAAAAATAGAAATGAAGCCCTGAACTGTCTTGGCAGGTTTTGAAATGCAAGAAGTTTCTCCAGTATTTATTATTAAACCAGTAAGAATCATATCTGTACCTTACCTGATGTGTTTAGTTACAATTCTACATAATTTTCCCTTTTCATTTAATTAAATATTCATTAAATACTAAATTTAATGAATTAAATATTGACAGTTGTGCTAAAACAAGGTGTTCTGCTTGGAAACACCGGTTTCAAATTTCTGCTGTCTGATTGTGAGGAGAAACATCTGACACTGAGGCCTGGGCTTTGCTCTCTCACATGGGGATGTGGAGCCTCTGGTATAAATAAGACAAACTCACGTACCTTAGAGCCTTGCTGTGCTACACCTTAGAGAACCTACTTTTCTTCACGCTAAATCAGGAAATGTATTTCAGCTTTTAAAATCATGGTGCGTTGGTTGTTGGAAACCCTTGAAACAGCAAACCTTGCATTTTAGTCAAGTCATCCAGTGTCTGATTTTTTTAAATAATGCCATCACCTGTTAAAAGAACTCGAGGAAACATCTGTGACCCCACGTGTGGACAGACACTGCTGCTGCCACCTTCCTCGCAGTGAATGCCACAGCTTTCTAGCAGAGGCTGTGGGAGTACATGGTGTCAAAAGAAGCATGAGAGGCGGAAATACCGAAGTTTCAAGTTAGGAAAATAAGAGCGATAGTCAAATCTCTTACATTCACGTTTAGGAAAGCAAACTTGAGGTGTAACCCAACATGCCACTTTGGAACATAAAACATAAACAATTACTAGATTGATTGTGGTGATCATTTCGCAGTATATAGAAATAGCGAGTTGTTATGTTATAATATCTAGATTGTATCTCAGTTTTAAAAAATTTCGATCTTTGAGACAAATTTTGGGAGTTCCTTTTCCTTGCTAATCAAGATATGAATTTTATCAGTTATTCTTGTTTTTGTAAATTACTACCCCTGTTGGAAACTTTTCCTATAATTTAGTCCTCTATTCAGTATCTATAACATAATTCCTATAAATTATACCACTTTTTAAACAAAATTTTTTGAGATGGAAATGAATTCTCAGATTCTACTTTTTAGGCTCCTCCACTAACTCTGAAAATCAAGCATCCTTTCCCAATTCCACTGGAGGTAATTTTGAATTGGTTTTTAATTCACTGGCATCTTGGGGAGCAAGTTTTGCTGTGGAAGGAAGGCTGTTTGGAGGGAGGGTGAGTCTCTAGTCTGGTTTGTGGACCCTGCCTGCATCAGGTTCTTTGCTGTATACCAGCACCCCCTTGTGGAAATGTGACGTGGAACACAAACTTGCCACTTTATTTAAAGTATATTTTCAAAAGACATGTTTTTTTTATCATTTTGCCAATAATCTGAAAGCACAGTGCAAAAGGAGTTATTTTTAAGGTATTTTAACCCTTTCCCAAAGGGAAAAGGTACTTGGATCACAGGGTGTTGCAATTCTCATCTTTGAATCCGTCGATCAGAGAAAATGTGCAGACCATTTTTACCTCTTACCCTCACCATCCTCAATGTCTCCCTTTGTTACTACAACACTATGTTTACTTTGAAACACCAAGTTGGCTGTGTGTGTTTTTTTACATACCAGAATTCAGGCAGTTTCTTTTTTCATTGAAAGTTCCCATTTTGTGTCTTGAATATTTTCAACATTTCTTTTTAAATTCTTTTTTATTGTTATTTTTATGTGCACTGTAGAATTGATTAAAAATTTAAGCCGGTCCTACCTAACACACTTCTGTAGTGTAAGGAAGTGTAAGAAGGAATTTAATAAATGAGTTTGCAATGTTTAGATCAAGCCTATTAAAAGTAATATGTGTTGAAGGTTTTTCTGTTTGTATGTATAAAGATTGCTGGTATTTTTTAATGTCATTGTGTTGCAATAATTTAACTCATTTGAGTTACTTGCTAAAAATATTTTGTCTATTAAGAAGTGCTCTTGACTTCCATACCGAAACACTTAAAAGTCATGTCAGAGGTACCCAAAGATAAGTTTTTATACAGATACACACCTTATAAGTTGTGGCTTATTTTATTATTCATTAGTGTAATTATGCTGTGTTCTAAATGAATCATGAATGAGAATAGTTCTTTATTCTGGAATTATGTAAAGTTGTTTTTTATAAGAGAAAGAAGAAGCTA
>VMDR010009235.1:0-17796 GCA_007922815.1 Macrotus californicus
AAGAAGAGAAAAAAAGGAAAAGTAGGAAAAAAGTAAAGTTTTAACATTTGGTGTTTTATTAATTTCTTAGGGTATTTTATTTATTTAAGGACAAACCAAGTAAATAGTGTCATACCCTGACCTATAACTTATATTTAGGAGTTCAGGCTTTTTCCTGTTTCCTGAGACTTTATCAATCTCCAATAAATTAAGCTCTTCTATTTTATTATATAGCTGAGTAAAATAGTGTTTGAGTCTCAATAATTGTGGAAGTCACTGCCAAATTGTCCAAATAATGACCTCTGCATCATCACTGTGAGCTTTGTCATCTTGCTGGGCATCAGCCAATGAGGCAACACGTTTTATTTTTGTATTGTCTGTAGTTTTTGAGAAGTGTCATTTAAATGAGGAAAAAACAAATATAAATTTAGACAAGGCTCATAGCATAAATCTGTTTTGCAATGGCAAATATTGCCGTTAAAATATAATTCTAACATTCATTTAACCCGCCAACACAGGAATATCCAAATTCCTTGCAGGCATGGTGATCTTCCACAGTTATCACCAGGACAAAAGGACAGTCTCTGAGTAGATTTCCCAGGACAGACCCCACTTCCAGTTCTTCATGAGATACGTATTTTGCACCTTATTTCCCAAGGTAGAAAAACATTCATTTCTGGGCAACGTATGGGCAACGTTATGGAAATGGGTTTGGACCTGTACTTAAGGTACTTCGGGTGTCTCTGCCACAGAGGAGGTAACCTTTAATGCCGGGGAGTGCTAGCTGTTCACGCGCCAGTCAGGAGCTCTGCTGGCCTGGGAGAGTGATAATGCCTTGCTTAAGCCACTGTTGGTAAGAAAAGTACCAGAGTTGTTGAGGTTTTTGTGCCTGTGACTGAAGGCTCTGCTGGGTCAACAGCAGTATGTGAAGTCCCCTCCTACAGCTCTTGTTAACGTCCCCCTGCCCTAGATAATAGGCCGAGAGGCTTGCTGTGCTGCACACTCGGTGCGTTTATATTTGTAACGTAAATTGTGATTTTGCCAGGTAAATCGACCAAATTAATGGTGTCAGAAAAAGGTGCTCCTCCACCCGCTATGGCCCCACCCCTGCCTTAGATATTATTAAAAAAAAACCAGCATTGCTTGATAAGGAGAGTCAGGCCAGGCCAAACACAACTCAGCCAGTGTTCAAAGGTCTTACACTTTAGCGTGAAATTGAGGGTTGTGTCTGAGAAGCGAGTTTCACTTTTACCTTACAAGCTTGAAAATTGTTGGACACCTTTTAAACATTTTTACCACTTTTGTAGGAAAGAAGGGCAGAGGAAAGAAAGAAGAAGGAAGAAAGGACCTACAGGCAGGCAGCCTTCAGGAGACCTAACAAAAACCACTCAAAAACCATGATTTTTTTAAAAAAATTTAAGTATTGTACAAAGTACTTGTATAAAGTTGGAAAGTAGGAAATATTTTTTTAAAGATTTTATTTATTTATTTTTAGAGAGAGGGGAAGGGAAGGAGAGAGGGAAGCGTCAATGTGTGGTTGCCTCTCACACGCCCCCTACTGGAGACCTGGCCTGCAACCCAGGCATGTGCCCTGACTGGGAATCAAACCAGCAACCCTTTGGTTTACAGGCCGGCACTCAATTCACTGAGCCACACCAGCCAGGGCAGGAAAATGTTTATATGCTCAAATCCGTGCGGTATGAAAATAGAGGAGAATGGACCAGCCAGCCCGAAAGACAGCTAAATGGAGGAAGACAAAGCACACTCAGCAGGGAAATGTTTGTTTATCCTTACATCCTTCAAGAACATTGATCCCCACCAAAAACTGTCAGTGTTCAGAAGGAAGCTATAACTGGTAATGCTGAGGGATCAATATGGAAAAACATACCATGAAGGCATTTTTGACTTACTATTTTTTTACCTTAGTAATGTTTATTTTTAAACAGGGCTTTCTTCGTCACTTAAAAAATTCTTATTGGAAATTTAAGGTGTTGGTTACATGTTGAAAACAACACACAAACTCCCCGTGGCCAAAGGAGACAATGATCATACATTACGCATCAATCTGCCCCTCCTTAACAAAACAATAATTTATCAAAATAATACTGTACCTCATGGGGACTTCAGAACTGCAAAGATTCTATCAAACAGAATAAATATTAACAGTAAAAAAATAAGTAAACACCGATAATGACAGATAACTTTCTTCCTTCACCAAATGAGCAAACATAAAATTGGTGTGCAATTCAGGTTCAAGTTTTATAAAGTCTGAGTTCTACCAGAAACCAGGCCATCTATATGCAAATGTCTTCCCTCACAGGCTGAGCTGAGGCCACTGAATTGTTATCAGCGTGGCTTATGCTTTGAATCATTTCACCAGGGAGGCTTTTTTAAAAAACAACAAAAAAAAATCACATTTAATTTCACTTTGTAAGGAACAATAGGCGTTCAGTTCAGGTAGGCTGGATGATCCAAAAGAGGTTGCACAAAGCAAAACTGATAGGGGTACTGGGCCCCCTCCTACCTGCAGGGGCACCGCCTCTCGCTCTTGAGACTCAGAGCGGTGCTTCAGTGAACTCTCTTCGTGAGTGAGCATCCGTCCCAGACTTTATTTCCACCTACTGATGATCTTAATTGCATTAAGTTCGCTACTATTACAGGCTGAGCGGTAGCCAGCCCCCTGGGGCTTCTGCTAGAGCTAAAATAGAATTCATTTGTCGTTTCTGCACTGGTTGTCCTCAGGAAATTTTATCTACACTAATTTTCAAGTGATTCTTTCTTCCTATTGATGTTGAGAGAGGTTTTTCATTACCTGCATGGTTAAGGTAGCTGGGAGGGGGAATGGATCGTCCTCACACCCTGTGTGCCTGGCTAAGCACTCTCAGTCCTGGGCTTTAGCATCCCAACCCCCTTCTGAACTGGAAAATGGGCTTTTTAAGGTGAGTGTGCCCATGACTCACTTTAGTACTCTGCATTCAGAATCTCAGTCCATAACTGAGTGTTCCTTATGTTTTGTTTTGATTGCATTTCTTGTCCTGAAGCTCGGCGCAGGTGCCTCACCTAACAGCGAGGGCTATGGCTGCAAATATTGAACGCCCCTCACCCCCCTGATCCCACCACAGACTCCCCTCCCCCTTCTGCTGCCCTCCTGTCCCCTTCTTTGTGCTCACTTGCCCTCCTCACTTCACGATGGCTGTGCTCGCAGGGAGACAGTAGCTGGCGCAGGCAGTAAACGCTACATCTGCCCTATGCGTGCGCTGGGCTGGGCTGAGTTCTCCCTTCACTCCAATGTCGTTCTGACACCACCCGGAAAGGGCCAGTATTTCTGACCTCAGAATTTTCTCATGCCACTCAGTGGTGTAGGAATCTCCAGAGCCTGCCCCTGCACTAGCAGGAAGCTAGCAGTTGTCTCTCACCTGAGCTATACTGAGATGCTCCCTTAGGGATCTTTGGAATGCAAACCCCAAGAGATCTCTGCTGGTAGACTTATTGGAGTTCTGTGCGAGACACCGGTCTGTGTATTCTCTTCGCCTATGCTACCAACATTAGAAATAGTGCCTGAGAATCTAGTAAGACAGCCTGAACCATCATCCCTCCACAACTTTAAATGCTTATTTCAGCTCAGTCTCTACTCCCATTCAGGCATCCATCTGTCCATGGGGAATAGAGATCAACAGAATTCCTAAACAAAGAATATGATTTTCTCTAAGTCTGAACAGCCTCCTAGTCTTCTGAGATTTTTTGCCTGGTGACAGGGTCAGTGAGAAAGAACTTATTTCTCAGAGCCTAGAGATTGTCCACGGTTGCGCCAGAAATTTCACAGTTTGAACTAAGCCTTGAAGTAAAGCTGTATTTATCAGAGAGCATCGCATCCATTTGTCACAGGGGTGATGGCAGTCCCCCGTGCCTCTGCTCTTCTTTCTCTGAGGAGTCGCTTATCCTGGTACCATCAATGTTCTTCTCTAACAAATCACTCTTAATGAGTGTGAAGCCCAGGTCGTGCCTCACTAGATTATGACAACAGGGCAGCAAGTCCAGATGTTCTCACGGTGTTACAGTAGGCACATACCAGAACCCAATCTGCCAGAGTGCATATTGTTCTGGCTGGACTCCCAAATTACTATTGGAAAAGAAGGCATTAAATGGGATGGTAAGGCATACAAGTCCCCCTTGGCCAGTTGAACTTCTTTTATGGTCTTTCCCATGTCAGGTATAGCTTGGGTAATTGGAAAATATACCTCGTATAATCCCTGATAGTCCATTAACATGCATGAAACATATGCTTTATAAACCACCCATAGAAGCCTATTAAAGAGATAGTTTTTGCAATTAAAACTTCTATTTTATGCATTACCATAATCAGAAAAATCACCTTACCTTTGCATGCATTGCATAACCATTGCTTAAAATTGACTACTTACGAAAGTTTGGCCAATTCAAAAGGTACCTAGATATGATGAATAATTAAAACTGGAGAAGAGCAGAGTTAGTTGATATTTACTATAAAAAGGGGAAGACCAAAGTGCCCAATTCATACATGATATCTGTTTTAATTATGCACTCAGGTAAATTCAGGAGGCAACAGAATATCCTCTCTAGTCACACCTTCCGATTCATAACTCAGTCCTCATCTTCATGCCTTCCCCCACAGTACCTTCCAGAGTGGACTTTGATCCAGATGTCTAGCTACAGTGTATTGTATATCAACTCAAATCTACTTTGCCCAAATCATGCGTATGTCCCAAGATCCCCTGCCAAAAGTGAACTGCAGATTTCAGCCCATCCATCAATCTTCCTCAAATTTTATCTCTTCACATGAAGAGGTACATTCAAGATTCAGCCTTCCTTTATTTCCTTTTAAAAGTGAATCAGAGTAGTTTCCGCTTTACAGCAAAATTCAGGTGAAGGTACAGTGATTTCCATGTGCCTTCCAGCCCCACACAGGCCCCACCTTCTTCATTAGCATCACCCATCTGACTGCCGCCTTTGTTACAACCAAGAAATCTCCAACAACACATCATAGCCACTCCCAGTCCCCAGTTCTCAAGAGGGTTCACTCGTGGTGGTGTACATTCTGTGTATAATGACTTGTGCCCACCAATATAGTATCATACAGAGTCATTCCACTTCCACTTCCCTAAAAAGTCTCTGTGCTCTACCTGCTCAACCCCCCACCAGCCCCCAGAGACCACAGATCCTTGCCTGTTAATGGTTTTGCCTTTTCCAGAATGTCTTATAGTTGGCATCATACAGCACATATTCTTTTGAGGTTGGCCCTTTTTAATGAATAAAATGCATTCAAGTTTCTTCCATATCTTCTCAGTGTTAGATAGCCGAAGTGGCTAAGAAAGGACCCTGAGCCAGTAAGGTCCAATTAACGGCTTCTTTTAGAGGAGGCAGCCTGAGTCTGAACAGACTGCAGCCCCAAGGGAAGGGGTAGAGGGGTTGTTCAGGATGTGGAGCAGACCCCCAGGCAGGTGAGTCACCTTGCTGGTCTGTTCCAGATGTCCAGGGTATAGGTATTTGCAAAACAACCATGTCCTCTGGTCAGGGATGACCGATTTGGCAACAGAAAGTCCAGGAGGTTTATGGGCCTTGTTTCTGGGAAAAGCTTGAGGGAGAGAGGAAGGAACAGTGGGGGTTCAACCGGTCTCCAGCAGGATGCTGGCAGCTATGCCTTGGTTGCCTCTGATAATAGGGAACCTTGTGGCCAGGTACACAGGGCTCCTACCTTCTTTGTTTCAGCACAGGCGGTGGCTCAGGCCCTCCAATCCCAGTACGTTCTAACACTCATGGCTTGGTAGCTCAACCCTGTTCAGTGCAGAACGACATTCCATTGCGGGGATGGACCACAATGTCTTTTCCAGTAACCTACCAAAGGGCACTGTGGTTGCTCCCAAGTTTTGGCAGCTTTGTCTCTCCTTCTCCTTCTGGTATATTATGCATACTTTATGCTCATTGTAGTTGTCCCTCAGTCCTTGGACATTCTGCTTTTCTCAGTCTTTGTTCTGTTTGCTTTCAGTTTTCTAGGATCCTATGGATATATTTATGCTCCAGCCCAGAGATTCTGTCCTCAGTTGTGTTCAATCTACTAAAACGGCTATCAGACGCAGTTTTTATTTTTATACAGCGTATTTTAACCCCAGTATCTCCTGGTTCTTTCTTAGGATTTCCATCTCTCTGCTTTCATGGCCCATCAGTTCTTGTATGCTCTCTGCTTCATCCATTAAAGCCCTTGGCATATCATAGTGTGAAATTTCTTGTCTGATAACGCCAATGCTCCTGCAACGTCTGTCTCTTCAAATCATATGTTTTCCTTGTGATACATCTTGTAATTCTTTTATTGACGGCCAGACACGAGGTGTGGGTAGAAGAGCTGTGAAGAGGCCTTGAGTAGTGTTGTTCTAAGGTGTGGAAGGAGGGAATGTTCTATACTCCTAGGCTAGGTCTCAGTCTTTTTGTGAGCTTATGCCTCTGTGAAATTCCCAGGTGATTCTTAGCTTTTTTTCTCTCTCTGTATAGATGGGACAAGGTAGCCAGGAAGGGCTGGAGTTGGATATTTCTCTTTTTCCACACGGAAGACTAGAGGGAGATAGAGTTTGATATTTTCCCTCTCAGTATATGAATGTTTCACTTCTGTTAAATTTGCTCCTAAGTATTTTATTCCTTTCGATGCTCTTGTAAATGTATTTTTAAAGTTTTATTTTTGGATTGTTCATTGGTACTAGAAAGGCAATTATTTTTGTATATTGGTCTTATATACAACTTTGCTATTAGAATTTATAGCAAATTTGAATTATTTATTAACCCTAATAGTTTCTTAAGGAATTTCTTAATATTTTCTATAAAAGACTGTCATCTTTCAATAGAGATAGGTTTAATCTTTTTGCCCAGTCCTAATGATTTTTATTTCATTTCCCTGCCTCTTTACTCTGAGAACAACCTCCAGCAGAATGTGGAGTAGAAGCATGGAAACTCAATCTTCTTTCTCTGATTTTAGGGAGAAAGCTTTCAAGTTATTTGCCATGAGGTATAATGCTGGCTGTGGGCTTTTCATTGATGCCATTATCAATTTGAGGACATTTTTATACCTAGATTGTTGAGTGTTTTATCATGAATGGCTGTTGGATTGCTGTGAAATGCTTTTTAAATCTCCTGAAATTATTATGTTCAGGTCATTCTTATAAAGCCGTCTAAATAGCTACAAATGAAAGACAGTTAATTTTATTCCCTGCCTTCTCATACGTTACTTTTGTTCTCTCTTTACACTAGATAAAAAAAGTATATATATTTTTTATAACAAGCTAGGTTTTATTGAATGCATGCAACCAAATAAGTTAAAATGATATATTCAACAATTGAGACATAGAAAGTAAGTCCTAAAATAAAGGTCTATTTGGGCTATGATTAAAACCACCCTTCTATTACAACACACACGTGTGTGTCTGTATGTGTATGGGTGTATGTTTGAAAAAACGGTGTTCCTTATCAAATGGGTAGTTGCACGTGTTGGTTTCTTTGTAGCAGATGGATCAAAAACTAAAAACAGTGAAAACAGTGCCATTTAGTTTTGTTTGTCTTGGTGATTTCCTTCCCAAATACTCCTCCTTACTTAGTCTATTATCTCTATGGAATTTCCCCTAATTCTTTGATAATTTTTGTGAATTTTAAGTCTGTTTAGAGTTTTAGGGTCCTATAGTTTTTTTTTGTTTTTTAATCCCTTACAAGATATGAAACATATGTCAATGAGTAAAAATTCACTAATCAAATATGACCCTAAAATCAATGTCAAAACCATTATCTTTAGTTTAACATTTTTTTTTCAAGATGTCCAAATGGCACCTGGAGCTATATGTACAAAGATGGTGAAAATGAGGTGACTACTCCCCAAGACCTTATATTGGGGCAAAGGAAGCATGATAGCATATAAAGGAAATAAACCCACTTTCCTATGTTAAGTGGATCCTGCTCAGAGAGGCCGAGAATTGATTTTCTTGGCACAAAAGAGAGCGATACATTGTGAAGGAAACACCAAGATCTAAAGCAGTTATAGCCATCATATAAGAGAACAGGGATCTCCCAAGGGGTGGTCAGTAAAAAAAATTACCTTTCTCTTCTTTCCCATCCACAATGTCAGCACAATGAGCCCAGGAAAGGGAGGGTGGCTGTGAGAGATTAAACCCCTCCCCCAACCCACTGGAGAACCAGACCAAATCTGTACCAAGAGAGAAAGAGAGAACTTTAAATTGAATTTGAGATTGAAGCATTGCTTTGGTCAATAAGTTGAGAATGTTTAAAAAAACTGAAAAATAGAAAAAAAAAAACCTATGGAAGCAGACAGAAGTTTCATTAAGGATACCAGCTATTGGTCAGTAGAAGTTAGTGCATAAATACTACCTTTATCTGTTTATAACAAAATGATTTCTCTCGACTTCTGTTAACTTACGTACAATGAAAAGCATAATAATTTAATATGGTTTGGCAAATAAAAGAATTTTATACAAAAGCAAAAGCATTTGTCAGTTGTCCGTGATCCCTGTTGATATACTGAAATAACTGGATGAATGCCTACGCATAGGAAGCAAATAGATCTTGTTTTCAAATATTCAGGCTTCTATATTTGTAAATTGTTTTGGTTCTGCTTGATTTCCAGTGAACTTTAAAATGTGAAATCAGTTCTAGAATTAGAAAACTTCAATGAAGTGAAAAAAATAGATTATTCCTTTCTCCCGGCTGGTTCTTACTCACCCACTACTGCCCGCATCCCTCTTTGCTGAGTGATGGAGTGATGACAGACGGGCTAAGGGGTTGATGTTCAGAGGGAACAGTGTGAGGTTGACATAATAGAGATAGCCCTGTAATCACAGAGAATGTATCAGAATCTCATGACTGCTAATCACGTAATAAAAAGTGCCCTTTAACGTTTTTTGACAGAACATAATCTTAAATGATATTTATTCATTTCCGTGCATACGATAACCAGTAAATTATCTCATGAATCAAGTTAAACTATAGTGAGCATCTTTTATTTAATGTATTTACTTAGCCTAATTCCAGATGCACTTTGTTTTGGTGATGACAGTGGCTTCTGCTGTTAGGATCTAGTTTTTAAATATGAAATTGCTGCAGGCTCTGGCCCATGGGATCTGTGTGTCCTGGCTGTGACAAATGATGAACAAATTCACACAGACTGACTGCTGAAGTCCTGTGGAGAAAAGGGACAGCGCAGCCCCTCTCTAAGTGAGAGGGCAAGGAGAGAGGCCCTGACTCCTGCCTCCATAGGCTTTTATTGCTTTTCTGGGCACATTATGAGGAGGATGGTCCTCATTTACTATGTGCAGGTTCCCTTTAGGTGGTTACCTTTTATAGATAACAAAGGAAAGAATGTTGCTAATTCCTTCAAGGAGAAGGTCATTTGCAAATGCAAAGAGGAAAGGTATTTGAACTGGTTACACTCCATCCTTGGGAGATTTAGCACAGATTGCAGTAAACCTCTGCTGCCTAAATTCAGGGTAAGGGAGTTTTAGCAAAAGCAAGCCTCAAAGCAGCCTAGGTACAATGCAGGCCTGGTTCCCCATGGGAGAACCGATCTGTGGGTTTGGATCTTGTGTGCCGACATGCACCTGTCTGCTTTCAGAGCTGAGCTACTTTTGCCAAGTGAATCAGTTCCCTTTATGAAACAACAGTAATAAAATAATTTCATTTTGTATCTTACGGATCAAAATAAAAATTTATATTAAGTAAGCATCACAAAGGGTATGTTCAATACCTCTTGTTGACCTTAAACAAATAGCCAGATATTTTCCCAGCAAAATGGGTTGATTTGTGAATATAAAAAAAAAAAAAAGAGTAATTTTGAGGATGTGTTTTAAAAGGCAAACCACCCACAAATCCAAAGAAACAAAGGTGGGGAAAAACTCTTTATGGACCTGGGAGGGTCTGTTGCAAACAGAGTCCATCCACTGAAGAAAACTGAAAGTGTAAAGTATAGTGACTTCTCATTGGCTGAGTTGTACCAGTCTCCCATTGGCTGGGCTGTTACTGGGCAAGGAGAAATCTTTTTCTTGGCTCATTCTTGTTGGAGATGCAAGGTGCTGTCTCTCCCTGTAGGGGTCAGTCTTGTGCATTCAGTGACACAGGATGGAGTTCTCTTCTAGCCTCCAATTAAGTGAGGTTTCTGTTTATCAGTTTTCACACCCTGTGAAGTTAAATCTCAGCCTCTATCAGAAACTCCGACTCTCCTGAAATCTTCATCAGCATGTTCTCTGACTCCCCTACATTTTCTCATTCTTAAAATGACCATCATAAACTAATGATAATATGTTACCAGGAACAGCGGTGAACAGGAAATGCAAAGGCTTGGATTTATTTTCCTAAAGTGATCATATCTCTCCACTTTGACTTTGACGGAAAGGTGTGTGGGGATGAGAGACGAGTTCAGAGCACGCACCTCTAAGAGGCAAGATCTGAACTGCATTTTATCAGGGTTATGTAATTCAAAATATTAGGGAAGTTCAAAGCGTAAGTTTTCAATTCTAGCCTTTGGCTAGACAGGCCCATTGTTGGCTCAAAAATACATCCCCTGAAGTTCTATGGGGATGGACTTCAGAGGGACTGAGCCACGAGGTGGAAGCTCTTCCCCGGAACAATTGAAGACGCTCCATTCAGAGAGGTGAGTGGATCCAAAAATAGCAGAAAGGAAGCAAGTTCCAAATCCAGGAGAGTAATGATCATGCAGAGTGAATTCCTTCATAGCCAGAGACAATGTCCAAAATTACTGGTTAAGAGAGAAGATGCTAAGGAAAAATAGATGGCAATGTAAAGTGGGACAATTTTTGAATTTAAAATCCTGGACAAATCCTAGGGAGAATATTGGCATCTGAGGTCCCTATTTTCTGCCTGAGCGACATCATGCTACTTAAATGAATTGCAGTGATTTAATGGAATAGAGATTAGTTGCTGTAGATAAAACACATCAAACATGAGCAAAACAGGGTAATATTGACCCTTAGACAATCTCAAGAATTTGGAATGTAGATATTTTAAATGTACCACTTTGATGCTGCATAGAGGTGAAGGATGTTTTGATAAAGAGGAAATTCAATAAAACTCTTAGTTACTTTTCTAAACTTTACTGCCAAATTGTCCTGGAGAAACTTTTCAGTTGAGAAATACTGAAAAATCACCTAACTCCAAGGAGCTCTCAGATACAGAGAATTGACATCTAGAGAATTTATGTTTTCTTTTCAGTGCCAAATAACAAACTCATGATTCAAGCATCAAAACTCGGTCATTTCTGCCTTTTCTTATTGCCCTTTTATATTATGCAGTATTTCCTCTCTAAGGCTATTCTTTCTTGCAGCTTCATAGTGTATATTCAGAAAGCACCCCTGGAACAAGATTGTTACACCTGGATAAGAGATGGTATTCAATCATTTTTCAGCTGCTAGTCTTCATGTAATTTAGCTCACAGGGTTCACAGAAAGCACTTAACAGCCATTAAAAAAATAGAAAATTTGTATAAATGTTGAGACGTATGTTCTGCCTGGGAAGAACAAAACTTGGTGCAGGTCTTTACAGATGATACTGAAGTTCGGAGGCTGTACTGACTAAAGGACCAAATTATCAATATGGGGAGGAAGGTGAGATTAAGGTAGAAGAAAGATTTCAACTACAGTATCTTCCCCCACAAATAATGATAGTAACTTAAAACATGATGTTTTTAAACTGAAGAGATATTTCAGTGTTCATTCAGTTTGTGAATTCAAATATTTGTATAATTTGGAGAAAAGGGAGCTCTCTAGTTCAAGAGTAAAGAGGGGAGATGGGGTTGAAATGGTCTTTCATGCTCAGGATTACGACTAATTAGCAATTGGCGTGGCTCGCCATCTTTCACCCTTGCTCACACCCCTCATGCACACGGAATTAAAGTAAGAAGCATATAGACTCATTCAATCATTTTAATGGTGTCGCACAGCAGTCATGATGCAGTGTGTTTTCTTCTGCAGAAATGAAGGCGCAAATGTCTAATGATGAAGACTCTCTTGACAAATAGTTTGTCTTTGTCAAAATTTCAATGGAAGAATGTCACTTAATGTCAGTGCCTATACGACCCATCTGCCGTCTAAAAGCTGGCTGGCTGGGTACAAGTTGCCTAAGGGAATTCTAACATGTGCAACCCTCTCTTCCAAATCTAAGTTGTTTCCATGAATTTCAATCTTATTTTCTATTGTACTTACTTTTTATTTTGTTAATATACTTTGCAAATCATAACAAAAAATTTAAAGGGGACATCTGTCAAGTATCAGCACAGTGTTTTACAGTCCATCCCCACAAATTGTTTCTTCTACCAAGCCCATGTGACTTTTAGCAGATGTTGAACATCTCCTGTGCATCTTACTTTGCAAAAATACAGAATTTTTATGAAGTTTATTTAATTAACTTATTTTTATTAAAAAGTATCTCACTATTAATTATTACTTTTTTAAAAAGTGGTCTGGCATGTTTTGTCAGCTATAGATTGATGAAAAATCTCCCGGGAACATGACGTCTTAAGAAAAATGGGCCAGATAGGGAGGTGGGGAAAAATGCAGCACTTCAAGAAGGAGCCAGCTGCAAAATTAACTTAAAAAGTGTTGTGTGTGATGACTCCTTGGAAGAAGGATAGTGACTTGGGCAGTAGTAAGAAAAAGGTGGTCCTCTGGGTACCCAGAGAATTAACCTGGGAACTCAGAGAAAGTATCACAAAGCAAAGGTTCTATTCCAAAGGCCTTTTTGTGTGGTCTCTCCCACATAGCATTAGAGGGACAGGAACCCAGTTCAGGTTGCTGTCAAAGACACAAGATACCCCTATGCCTGTTGGGCTGTGGGATTCTCTACTTACAATTGTCATTGGACAGCACGTTTCTCATAATAAGAATAGTAATGCTCTTTCTTTTCAACAACCCAAGATCAATGAGTAGTTAAATGTCACTAAAGAGAGTTATTAATACCCTGGCTGGTGTGGCTCAGAGGATTGAGTGCCAGCCTGCGAACCAAAGGGTCCCTGATTCAGTTCTTAGTCAGGGCACATGCCTGGGTTGCGGGCCAGGTCCCCTGCAGGGGGAACACGAGAGGCAACCACACACTGATGTTTCTCTCTCTCTTCCTCCTTTCCCCTCTCTTTTTAAAAATTGTTTAAAAGATTTTTAAAATTTATTTTTAGAGAAAGTTCTTAATTTCATTGGTGTTTTGTTAAACTATATGTACAGATGATCATTCACAGTTATTTTTATAGCTCTTGAAAAAAGGAAATATTAACTGCATGGCATGACTTTGTCAGGTTTTATAAAATTTACTGTTTATCAGCGAGTTTGTCTTTCAAGTATTCTTGAAATAAAATGAAAGTATAGTTACCGGAAAGACAAAGAAAAAAAGCAGCCCTTAGAATGGATTTGTAATAATTCATGAATGTTTTTACGTTTTTATAGAAAACACCACTGAGAACTCATATGATAAACTTTGTTTTCTGATATATGCTTAAATTGTTAAAAAATTTTTTGAATTTTATAGGCCTCTATAAAATTCTTTGTTTTTAATTCTTTCACATAATTAGCAAGGCTGTCCTTACTAAGGTTAATTGCTCTATGATAACATACATATTTGACTGCATGCATCTGCCATTTCCCATTCACATAGGTCACGGTCAGGTCACAGCTGCAGTCAGGTGTAATCAGGTCTGCAGGGGCAGGAAGTGACGAGGAGTGGAGGGCGGGACTAGAGGGGAACAGCTACAATGTGGGATAATGTGGAGTAAGAGTGAGCAGCAACGGGAAAAGCAGGGGTAAAATGAGGAGACAAAAATTAATGAAGGCCTACTGACGGAACCAGGTAAGAAGATGGCAGGCAAAAAGCAGAGCGTGCGGGAATTGAGGAATTTGAGTCTCGATCAATTCTGTGTGCTTAAGGAAGAACGTGTCTTCTTACTCCTCATCCGGACTGTCCGCTTCCATCTACTTCTTGCCAGTTTCTTGATGTTTGTTTGTTTGTTTGTTTCCTCCTGACTAGTAAACATAGCACCTTTTTTTTCCAGTCTCTCCCCTTTTATAATTGATGAGTGTCCCCATTCAGAGACAGAGAAATCAGGCAGAAAATGGGCGACTCATAGAGCTGAGGACAGGCTAGAGAGTTGCCGGGGAGACAGGGCAGGACCCACCCCCAAGAATTAGAGGGAACAAGCAGGGTTCCCATGGGGCTGGAACTACTGCCTGTTCCCTGCAGTCAGCCTGGAAAGATGTTCTGATCCACAAGGTTTCGGGTGGAGTACCCAACGGCGTTGCTTCAGGAGTGGCGAACCGTGAGCCCTGCAAGGAAACTGCTCTGGTCCCACCTAATAAACCTTCAAAACAAGAGCCTAAAGATGCAAACTCGTGATAAGTAACTTAACTGCATCCCAGAACAACATTCAATAGAGTTTTTAGGAATAAAAAGTTAACCAGTACCCAACAAGTTAAACTTTACAATGTTTGCCAGTTAGTTTAAGATTAATAGGCTTGCAGAGATGCAGAAAAATAGTCTGCAATGCGGAGGAAAATCGTGCATTGAACCCAAGCCAGGACTGGCACAGATGTTGGGATTAGAAGACAAGTGCATTAAAACAGATATTATTTATGACTCTGGTCCATATATTCATAAGTAAAGACATGAAAGATGTAAGAAAGACCTGAATTGTAATTCAAAAGATGAAACTTACATTTACAGTAGTATCTATGTTGAAAAATTCACTGGATGGAATTAACAGAAGATTAACTTTGCCAGGAGAACAGATGGGCAAATCTGAAGATATAGCGATAATAACTCTCCAAAATAAAACACACAGTGGGAAAAAATAAATAAAAATAAATAGACAGAGCACACCATCAGTAAGCTGAAGGGCAATTTCAAATGTCCCAATGTGTTTAATCAGAGTTCATTACACAGTGTGGGTGGGCTGAAAATTTAAAGAAAAATTTTAAGTTTAAATTCGCCAGTATTGAAAATGTCCGCCCTTTGGAAAACATTGGTTAGAGCATAAAATGGTAAGTTCTAAACTGGGAGAGAATCTGATAAAGACTATTTATCCAGGATGTGTAAAGAATCCTCAAATCTCTAATAAGAAAACAGCTGTCACACCTATTCATAATAGTGAAGACCGTTGGTGAGAAAGTGGAGGGAGAAGAGACCTTGCACCCCTCAGGCCGGAAGGTAAAATTGTCCACTTGCTTTGGGAAATGGCCAGTTTCTTAAGCAGTTAAACATATACCGATTTTATGACCCAGTTATCCCACACCTACCTATTTACCAAGGGAAGTGGAAACATATGACTGCACAGAAAAATTGTGAGTTTTTCCCACCTGCCCATCGATGAGTGAGTGGGGGAAATGCTGTGAGACATGCGTGCCGTGGAACACTACTCAGCAATAAAATGGAGTGAACTCCCAATGTGATAACAACATGGAAGAATCTCAAAATAATTACTTCACAGTGCATAAAAGGCTTTTCCGAACTGGCGATCCATCTGTGTAGCTAATCTCATCCTGTACATCAGGAAACAGCTCTTTTCTTGTTCTTGTCCCCAAACATGTTAAAAAATGTTATCATTTTTACACCTCTATTGCCTTTGCCAAAGCTGAAAAGTAGGTCCTTTTCCTGGGATGTCTTTCCTCCTTTCCTTTTCATAAATTTCAAGACAGTTTATTTATATTATTGCATGTGTAAGTGTCTCTTTTCTCTTTGTAGTATATCATCTTTCTAAGGAATTGCATTGGTAAGACTTCTAGTGTAGAAATGACCACATGTCATTTAAATTGTCTGCTGATTACCTTCACACTTTTCAATGCCTTTCATTATTACACCTGCTTTTAAGGGTCATTTTATAGTTATTTTTGCTTCTGTAGATCTGAGTGTACCTTTGACTTATAGTTGGGCTTAATAAATATGTGATGTGAACAACGAATTCAGTAACATTTAAATCTTAGTTGTTAATTTTAATGGAGAGTGAAGTTTCTTCGTATCAGAAACATTGTGAGGACAGTCTTAATCATTGTTACGTATTTTTTAGTGGGATTTATGAACATGTGGCCCAGGGGTCATGATATAATGTGCCCCTTTGTCATAGGCAGGCCAGTGTTTACCAAATGAAGTCCTTCATGCATCGTCTTCATGTCATTTGTTGGTCAAGTCTGTATTTTAGACAGATTCATTTTTTTACCTGAGCATAGTGTCCTCAGTGCTCACCCACATTGTTGCAAATGTCAAGATTTTATTTTTTTAAGACTAAGTAACATTCCACTATATGTGCGTGAATACCAATATTTACCACATATTTTTGTGTCCATTCATCATCGATGGCTTCCATATCTTGGCTATTGTAAATAATGCTGTAATGACCTTGAGGGTGCGTGTATCTCTCCAAGTTAGTGTGGGTGTTTTCTTCAGATAAATAGCAAGAAGTGGACTTGCTGGATCATGTGATAATGAATATAAAAAATAAACATAGTTCAATATTAAATATTAAGGAGCACTGAAATAGGTCTAGACTATTAAAATGCACTCATCCGAATACCACCTATAATATCTCTGTAACCCCGAGTGTATCTATGTATTCTTTATGAGGTTCTTCTATGTGGTGTATAAATATGTGTATCACTGAGAAAAATGTTTCAGTTGACCTGGAGAGAAAACATGTATTTAACTGATTCTATGATTAAAGAGGGGAAACACATTGTTTTGTTTTGTTTTGTTTTGTTTTTAAAGGCCTCTTACTCATATGAGGCTGCTCAGAGACTAGACAAGCTGTTTTCTCTTCTTCCCTCACTGAAGGTAGGCTGTCCCCTCCCACAGAGAAGAGGGGGTGGGGGGCTTATCTTTCTTGATGATTGCATTTCAAAGGGCTGGCTCCCAGGCCCCTGAAAAAGACATTTCTGTGTCTGTGTCTGGCAAGAGGCTGGGAAAAGATTTACATTTCAAAAGAACAGAGAAAGAAAAGCAGCAAGTTTTCCAAAGTAAAGGCTCTGGGAAGAGGAAGGTCGAGGGCCCTAGTCTGGAGGAAGGCTGTGAGTCCAAAGTTGAGCCCAGCTAAGGGGGACATTAAGGCCATTTGGGTTCAAAGGAATTGGGAAGAAACGGATAATCAGGTTTTGCTGCCATTTATCAAATTATTCAAATAAGAATTCTCATCTCTGAGAAAGTTTTAGAGCTTCTAAATTCATCATGCAACTCAATAAAAGTTTTATAGCTCACATTAATGATGTGGAAAATTAATTTGACTGACCAGATCTGTTGAGTGACTTTTTATTATAAAAATGACCAAAAAACGGAAGCAAGTAATTCAGAAATATCCTTTTCCAAAACTATTTTGAAAAGTGTCAATTCGTTCCCATTATCTTTAACACTTGATGATACATTGTTAAATGGGTTTACTGTATTTAATGCTGGTAATGAATTCCTACCCTGAGTCTTCAGGGCTAGTTTTGCACCATCAGGTATTTACTTGGGAGGTGGGCTAGGGCTTCAAGAATGTGTGAGACTAGCCCAGCCCTCAGGTCAATGAACGGAAAGTCAGTCCTCTTGGCCCCAATGTCTGCGCACTGCACTGTGTGTCCTTCATTAGAAAGCACTGAGTGACAAAGGATGGCTCTTCTCAGCCTGTCACAGAAAAAAAGATTCTCTTCAAAGACCTAATGGATTTGGAGGATCCGTGCGTACCAACACTAGACATTGTTCCAAACAAAACAAAATCTGAAAAGAAAAAAGAAAGTCTAATCTGTCCTGGAAGAGCCATTTAAAATGCAGTGTATT
>VMDR010009235.1:17896-34148 GCA_007922815.1 Macrotus californicus
ACACACACATACACACATATGTAATCACTGTCTTTAATGAATTATCTTGAGCCTCTTCTTGTAATTTGGGAAACAATTGGGAAAAATGTTCAAGAAATACAGGGTTCAAGAGAAGAATAGAATTTAATCTGAATGCTAAAAAGAAAAGTGCATTTTATGTTATGTGCTAACACACTCATTCACTTACCCTCCCCCTCCTTTATTGTTTATAGTGAAAATGCAATTTAGAGAATGAGGAACAATAATTGCAAACCATGTATCACATAAGGGTATCATTTCCAAAATATAAAAGGAACTCATACAACTCAATAGCAAGAGAACTAATAACCTGTTGCAAAAATGGGCTAAAGACTTGAATAGACATTTATTCAAAGCAGACACACTAATCGACAGTTACATCAAAAGATGCTCACTATCCCTTAGCATCAAGGAAATATCAATCAAAACTAGAGTGAAGCCCACACCTTAGGAGGAGGCTGTGAAGGGGGGACAAGATGGCAACATAAGAGCCTTCTGGACTGCCCTCCACCCAAGGATGCAGCCAATTTACACCTCCACACACAGCGATTCACTCAGAGAAGGCCAGAAACTAGCTGAGTGCCTCCTACACACCAGGCGGATGAGGAAATACCCACATGGAAAAGGGGAGGGGAGGCTGAGTCACATTCTCGCCATATGGATATACATTTAGGACTTCAGGCTAAATGAAATATCCCTTCACAGAAGGACAACATTCCACTTATGGTCCCCCTTATATGGAGAATCTAAAATGATCAAACTCACAGAAGCAGAGTGTAGAAGGGTGGTTTCCAGGGGTGTGGGGGGAAGGGGGACATTAATCAGAATGTATAAAATTGCAATATGAGTAAGTCCTAGAGGTACGTCATTTCTCCTGTAGTTTATTCTGCTGGACAATATAAATTTGTTCAGAGGGTAGATTTCATGTTATGGGTTCTTATTACAATAAAATTTTTTTACAAAAACTTTTATATGCCTACCACTGTGTTAGGTGTGGGGAATATATTTCCATCCTTGGGAAGTGACCGTGTTTACTGAGATACAGAGTACCACCCCCTTAGACTGAGCTAATACTTCAGAGGACAAAAGCAGAACGGCAGGGAGCTAGAGGAAGGCATGACACTGAACTAGAAGAATTAATTAGGAAATTTTTTCTAGGAAAACACAGCAAAACAAGAAGTTGTTGTGTAGAAAGATTAACCGTCTCCCTTTCTCATTTAAAAGACATATCTGGAAGGGTAAGGCCTCCATGGACAGCTCAGCGTTCACTGATGGTATCCTAAAAAGTAAAAGTCTCTGAATGAAAAACATAGAAGAAAGACAAATTGTAATTTGTTTAGTGAATTTTTTTCTGGCTGCATAACAGTAGATCTGTTGTGCATGTCAGTTAGGCAAAGTCATGTTAGGATGTTGTTTGATTAAAATACTGATAAGATGGAACTAGTAGAACTAATTGACTGTTCATAGAAGCAGCATCGTCAACCTCGGTGTTAATTCGGAAGGCTCTTCCAGTGGGACCCATGTGGTTGACAAATACCGTGCAACTAGGACAGCTATACTTTCCCAGTCTTTTTCATTATTTTCTCATCAAGAATTTTAATAACACTGTTATCCCATCGATCTCACCCTCTGTGAGATTAACAGTATGTTATAAAATGTTGTTCTTTTTAAAAGAGTGATTTCATGCTAACACTTCATGTTGATGAAAGAACATTCATCAATACAGAGCCTCATCTATACTGCACTGAAATGAATCTATTCATTTTCACTGTGTTCAATACAAATTAATCAAAATAAAATAAAGCAACGGAGAAGAGTCTAGCTCGTATAGTTTCATGGATGCTGTTTCTCTCTGGGCACAGATTTGCAGGTCAACAAGTTGCGACCTTGTGGCTCTGTCAGTGCTGCTGACGATTCTTCCTGTGTCCTGGCCACCTGGCAAAGAGGCTGGTTGCTCAGACCAAGTGAGTGTGCCTTTGTTTGTTGGCTGTAAGCAGAATGGCCTGTCTGATTTTGCCATTGTCCTGCCATTGCTTAAAAGTGACAATGAATAACTCAGACTCAAGCCTAAGTTTAAGATGACAAAAAATAGACTTATTTTGGCCTTCCAGCAAATACAAGACATTCTGCCCAAAATGCAAGCATGTCAAGGTCCGTAGATCAGGTACCAAATGATGATGTTATAATTTCTTACAGCATTAAAGACCTTCAAATTTAGGAAGAAATTATGGGCATATGAGTAATAGAAATATTCACCTCAAGCCTGAATATTTGAATGCACATAATTTTGGTTCATGGTCTTTATTTCATAGGAAAAGATATCAAAACATACTCAATTGTCTTATTAGGTACTTCCTGACTAAAGTTGAGTTTAATGCTGTTTGGAACTAAAATGTCTTTCCACCATACATACTTTAAATGCAGGAAACAAAGATCAAGTTTCTTGGAGACCATGACCTTCAAATTCTAATAATAAATAATAAGATTAAAACTCACTCACTGTTATAAGCACTGGTTGATTTTAAAAAGTCAAGCAAGGCAAGTATTACCACTATGGATGGATGTCTGTACACATAAACATATGAATTCCTTATTGGATCAATGAAAATACTCTTTATTCCGGATACTATGGCAAAGACTTCACGTCTCTCATTAGATCTTCACAAGCATTCTGTGACGCAGAGAGGAGGAAACTGAGGCCCCGAGAATGTAGATGCATTTTCCTGTGCTGGATAGCCAGGCAATGGTCGAGCTGCGATTAATGCCTGTCATGTCTGTCCACAGAATCAATGCTTGTCTGTTCCATCACACGGGCTGCCTGTAGCGCATTTCTTCTGAAAATGCTTTTTTTTTCTGAATAAATTGTTAATGTTCTCATGCCAGTTCTGTGGAGCTGGCCCCAGTATACTTTCTTACTTTGTATATTGTTATTGGAATTTTTTCAAAAAGGATGCCCATATGGAAAAGCGAAAGAGTATGTGTGTTTTGATTTTTATTCTATTGACTTAAGGGTCATTATACATTCTCTGTAGCTGTGCCTGTTTTGGGGCAACTTTCAAGTCATTATTGACCTTTCAGAAACTTATAAAATTTGCTGTAATTTTTAGGCTTTGAAGCATGACTGTGCCCCATCTTATAGATGTGCATAGAACTAAGCTTTTGAATAGTTTGAACCAGGTAGCCTTTTGTTTAAGCAAGTTGAATACAATTATTAGAAAACTGTGGATTAATTCAAACACAGTTGGAGGCATTACTTCCGCCATCCGTCCAGCTGCTCCGACTGGGTGGGCACTGACTTCATTTGGGGGTTGCCTTTCCCTAGAGCAGAATACCACCCGCATGCCATAAACTGCAGAAAGGGATTTAGACACAGTGCTGTTGGGCAGACACACTAAAGTTTGTGCTCTCTAAATTAAATCGAGCAGCTTTCATGTTTTTCTGTCCATTTGCTCAAGTGATAAGAGTGTACAATGCCACGTGTCTACCAGGACCCATTTCAACTGCCCACTCTCCTGTTTTGGGGGGTAGAGCCCTATGTGCAGTCTGCCAAACAGTATTGGCTGAGAGGGACCTTGGGCAGACAGTATATGTACCACAATGAGTTCCCAAGCAGCCAACATTTTTTGCAGTGGCCTAGGATTAATGATACATTCTGGAGTTATTTACTAGTGAGGTGCTTAATTACATACCAGCAAAAGTGATAGCTCCGCACTAAGGAATTTCTAAATTATGAATGCACAAGACATTAAAGCGAATTTTTGTCTTTGACCCTGTGTTGTTTGGTTTTAAAGGGCTACCACAGCATTTTGCTTGGTGGCCCTCTGACCAGTGACTGCGGACTGTGACAGTATATCGGGCAAATCTAATGTATGTAGTTTTTCTTTCCCTAATCTGATATATGCATGATGTGAAATACATTTTAAAACGTTTGAAGAGTTTCCCAAGAGTTTAGCAAATGGAATGAAGGCCGCACCAGTTTTATTTATATGCATTTTTCCAATTAGTTGCAAAGCAGCTTCTGTACAAATGCATTGCATATAGACACATATATTTCATACAGATACGTTTAGAATTTTTGGTTACACAGTTAACTAACTTCATGACCTTAAGAAAAAACAATCACTGTAGCAGTCCGTGATTTAGATTTGAAATGTGTGTGTTTGGAAAACAACCAACATCAGTCAGTGACATTATATCTTATTCCCAAGGGCTCTGGATGTGGTGAATGGATCATACATTTTTTAATCGATTATCCAGGGGATCCAATAAAATGATGACTAACACATTAAAGAGAAAACCTTAATAATGAAAATAACAAGAATGGTGCTATAAGATCAGATTCAACCAATAGAGGGGTCGAGGACAGAAGTAGAGTGGTGAATTTTGAAGACGTGTGATGGAGAGTAGAGTCTAGGAGGAGAGTGAAGCTATCAGTCATAGCGCAGATCTAACGCTCATGGGCTTCGTGGCCGAGACTGTTCTCAGAGCTTCCCATCAATTGACTCAGTCATCAAAGTACACACGCTCCTCGAGGACTGGAATTTGCTGTGGAAATTAACCCCTCTCTCTTCTTTGTTATGAGCACTTTCTTCTTTGTTGGTTCTTTCCATCAGCATAAGATGTGATGCCACCCACCTTCAGCTCTCTTGACCTCACATTTCTCGTTACCATCCAATTTCTCTTCTTTCATTTATTACAAATTCTAGCACGGTAGGCTGGCATCACTGGTCCTATTTCTGCATTCATAATATTTTTTACCATGGGTTAGGTTTTGAAAGCCTTTTTCAAAATCTGCCCATGCTTAATTATCTTAAAAAAGAAGAAGAAGAAGAAAAGAAAAGCAGACAAACATAAAACTTTGGGAAAAAAAGTCTCTGGGAAAGAAAACCTCTTTCTGCTACAGCTGTGACCCGCACTATTTTATTTTTGAAAATTGCTAATGACTACATGGGGCCAAGAAATATGCACGCACAAATATACGTGTGTGTGAGTGACGGTTCTGGGAATTATCTGGGGGTATCCAGTTCAGGCTGCTGCTGAGATGATGAACTTGGCCAGCGCGGCAGGCGGCGTCTCCAAAGACCATCCAAAGAGACATTTCTCAGGAAAGCATGAAATTCAGACAGTAATAGGTAGAACTGTGAGGACACATTTTATAAAAATGCCATTTCAATTCTCTGGCTTCCCACCTTCTTTGCCTTGGAAAAAAGCCTTACTTATTCCCTTCCCACAGATATTTTGGTGGGGTCAAGATCCCTTGAATGGAGGTGCTTTGGTGTGAAGTCAGGGAAGCTCAAAACTCATGCTCATGAGCATGAGTATTGCAGTGGAAACAAGAAACAACTGATCAGCTTTTGGATTTTCTTTCAGCTTCTCCCTCCAAGTGCCCATCACCAGTGCAGGGCAGTCTAGAATGCTTCCTGCCAGGGTCCTTATTCCTGAGTATCTAAAGCTGATGTGTCAAGCATGATAGTGCCTTGACAAATGGATACAAACTGGGGTGATTGACTGTGACAGGTGGTGCCTGTGGCTTTTCGTCACGACATTCCTTCAACCATCTGTCCTTGAACTACGCTAGGGTGACAGAGATGGGCTTCTAGCTTTTGGCCCTCCCACAGTACATAGGGCTGCCCAGGGAATGTAAGGTAAGGCAGATGAACACCTCAAATGAATGATAGGGGCCGCTCAGTGATCAACGGGTTAGCATGCTTTAATAGGCTGATTTTAAGGACCTAGATTTTAAAGCAAGCCCAGTATGCACATAAAAAAAAGGGAACATGTTAGCAGTGTAAAAGCGAACAAGAAATTACAACGAGCAATAAGCAGATATAATAGGTAAGAAAAAGTAATGGGTAGAATTCTTGCCAAGGGAAATAGCAAGTCAGTGAATAAATGTATGCAGGGAAAAAATATGAAGAACAAAATATGGAAATAGAATCCGGACCAAAAAAACCCCTACATGATATGATTCTGTTTGTATAGCATTTGAAAACAGGCAAAATTATCTGTGGTGTTAAAGGGTGGTTCTGACCCTGTGGGTAAAAGTTTAACTCATCCAAACCCCACTTCTAAGCCCCAGCCCGGGGGCGTTTCCGAGGGACAACCTTGATGCCCCTGGGCCACACTGTAAGAACTACTGTGTAACAATCGACAAGCATACGTTGTGTCTTATTAGCCTTGGTTTTTCTGCAAATTTATGTCACGGTTGCGTCTAAACCCAAAAGTCAATTTTAGATAAGCACATATACATTTGAACATCTGTATGCAACACAAATGTGGGGAAGTCAAATTACAAGTCCTTTACCATGTATAAGCAAAAATATGTGCTTAAATGAAATCTCAAGAACTTTGATATCTGTGAAATAAAATTAAAATTGCATTTAATTCTATTTAGTGCACAGTGTTTTAGATCAAATAACAATACACCAATCATAAGATTACTTAACATGGGTTAGATAGAAATATAAAAATACTATGTATTACAATAGTAAATTTATAATGTAAGCAGAAGAGCAAAGTTAGCATCTTTTCAAAAAATGTATTTATTTTAAGATTTTATTCTTTCTAGAGAGAGGGGAAGGGAGGGAGAAAGAGAGGGAGAGAAACATCAATGTGTGGTTGCCTCTCATGTGGCCCCCACTGGGGACCTGGCCCACAACCCAGGCCTGTGCCCTGACTGGAAATTGAACTGGCGACCCTTTGGTTCGCAGCCCGCGCTCAACCCACTGAGCTACACCAGCCAGGGCTAACATCTTAATGAAAGCTAGTTCAAAAGCAAACTTTTACTCTATTTATTAGATTCTAGAAAGAATAAATTTCCAGATACAAAAATTTCCCTACATGTTACAATGTTTTGTGCAAATAAATGAAAATGAGGATTGAAGATTCAAGAGTAAAATTAATATTGTCTTATGATAAATGTTTATTTTCATACTAAATCATACTTTGCAGTCTACTTTTGTAATAGGTGTTCCTCTCTTTGCATTATCAGTGTCAAAACAAAACAATTAATTTGAACAGATTATATAAAACACATGGCAGGGGCAGAAACAAATCAGACGGCAATAATATGTCATGTAACGTAATCTCAGGGTAGCGCTTTCTAAATACAAATATGAAGTGGTTGTTGACTCAGCAGTAAATCTAAACTACTTTTTAAAGTAACACTAATGGTGGAACAAGGTCAGAAACACTTTAGGAATTGTGTGTTTTCGGAAGAAAGGGTAAACTGTGAGTATGATGAGTTACAGCACACACCAGCCTTCAAAAGCATACAGACATCTGAAACTCAGAAATGGTGCCCAGACCTATTTTCTGGTTAAAACATATAGCCGTTATCCCCAAATTATTTAAGCTCCTACTGTGTGTCAGGTATCACACCACAAAAATGGGAAGGCAGTAGTGAAAAAACAAATGGGTATGCCTTTATCCCATAGTGGTACCTCCTGAAGATATGTTACAAGAAATGCTCTAACAAGGAAGCCAAAACTCCATTTCAATAGCAGCGCTTCAAAGTTACATCAGGATCTAAAGAGTGAGTTGGAATCGCATTCCCATTCTCCAGTGTTTCCTTTTGCAGTAAATGGCAATTCAGGGGTTCCACGAGCCAGAGACCTTGGTTTTCTTATTTATGTGCCTTACCCTTCTAAGTCAGTATTTGATATTGAATCCATCAACAATTTTATTTATTTTACTGTACATATACATCTGCCTCTATTACATGAGTAGACGTATATGCACATGTATATATGTATCTGCAATTATCCTATCTCTTCATCTCCATTTTCACCACTCTGAAACAATTCCCTCTTGTCTTTACCAGGTCTAATGCAATAGCACTAATAAATCTCCATGTACTCTGGCTTCCCTCCAATCCTCTCCGCAATCGTAGCCAAGTTCAGTTTTAAAAATGAAAGTCTGACCCCATCAATGACTTGTATGGAATATTTCAAAACACGAGAGTGACCCTTTCAAAGAGCTTCCTATCACTTTTAGAAAATGCTGTGCAACATCCTGAGACCTGTGCAGCCCACACGGCGTCTGCCTTGTCATTCTGTCAGCTCCTCTGTCCCTCTTTTGGGCTGAGCCAAAAGAGCCCACTCTTTTCTTTCCAGAATACTTTACCTTGCACAACATCATGAATTTTATTTCTCTCTGTTATGTTGATATAAACTTTTGAAGGATGTTTTTCCATATCTAGATTTTAAGCTATTTTAAGAGGGGTTGCTTATAAAATAGGGTCATTCCATTGTGCTCACACATTTTACCTTAGAGACATTACTTTTTAAAGCAGTGCAAGATTTACAGAAAAATCCAGGAAATACCACAGAGAGTTCCCATATAGCTCACACCCATTTCAAAATTCGTAATATACAGCTAAAGTGGTGTTTATTAGGGAAATAACTTAAGATATTGTTGTTCTGATTTCTAGACCAAAAGGTATTGAGAATTTTTTTCTGCTCTCTGTGCACCCCCATCCCACTGTTAGTGAGATATAAATGCTTCCCTCTGGATCTTTGGAGACACATCTCTGGGGAAAGCCAACCACCATGTAAGAAGTCTATCGTACCCACCAACGGAAGCGCCATGAAGGGAAAGAGTTACTTAGCCAGCTCCACACTCTTTCAGCCATCCACCAGAGGTGCAAGGCATGTGAGGGGAAAAAGCCTCCTTGAAGCTCCAGGGCAGTCCAGCCTTCAGGGGACGCCACCCCAGACGCCCTGTGACGTTGCCAAGAGTCAGGACATCAGGCACCGACTGGTTAACTCAACCTACTGAACTCTCAGAACCTTGACACAGCATGTTAGGGGTTAAGGCAAACTCTTGGGGTTCATTTTTTATGCAGCACACATAAACAGCATGTTAGATAACAAGGGTAAAGATTCAGAGTAGATTTTAAATAATAGTGCATTGCAAAATCATGCCAACCATTTAATGAATAGGGACATATACATGTTGAGCATTACAATAATTTCCAGGTCCTTTTTGTATTTTAAGTCCACAGCCAAGTCCAAGTAGAACTTTCCTTTTCACTACCGGAATATAGAGCGGGGTAATATATAATTAAAATGTTTGATTTACTTTTATTACTTTCTTTTCATATTTCAGCATTAATAAATAAAAGACCAAAAATAATTTATACCATGCTATCTTTGGAATAAGAGGCACAGAGCTTCCTTAGTAAGTCTATGCTTTGGTGTTGACTCCGATAAACTAAAATCCTTTATTTCTCTACCATAATGGGTTTCAAAGTCTGCTCTAGATTCAGAGTGGAGAGAATGGCATGATAGATGAAGTCTGCTATCACTGGGGAAAGCTGCAATATCAGAGATAACGTGTATTTACTATCCAAAGACTCCGAACTAGCTTTCTTTTTCATTTCTGTATTTACAGGTGTGTAAGCAGATGTTCCCACTGTAGGAACGGAGTAGGTCTATCTTTGGTCTTTCTGTGCACACAGTAACCTTAGTGAGAGTTGTTGGGACCCAGCCCATTGGGTGCCTTCACCTAGAGTATGTAGTTGAGAGGAGATGGACTGTGTTCCCTACCCCAGCTATGTCAAGGACAAACTAAGTATATTGCCGAAAGAGACAAGTGCCCATTGGGAAAGTCTGATTGGGGGAAGACTCAGTATTTAATCTCCAGTACATAAAAAGGCTAGAGGTCAAGTTAAAGCAGGATCCCCTTTTTCTCATTAGTCTATCTTTCCCTTTTCTTTATTCTGCACTCAGGGTGGGTGTCTTACTCTATGATTTTTCTTATATTCTATTATTTTATTAAGATTTTAGTTTTCAGAGCTGTTTAAAGATTCACAGCAAAATTGAGAGGAAGGTACAGAGATTCTCATTTGTCCCCAACCCCAACACATGCACAGCCTTTTCCATTATTAACATCCCTTCAAACAGAGTGGTACATTTATTACAATTAGTGAATCTGTACTGACATATCGTACTGACCCAAAGTCATAATTTCCATCAGTGGTATGAGTTCTATGGGTTTGGACAAGTGTATGATAATATGTATCTATGGTTATTGCATGACAGTATTGTTTTACCCTAAAAATCCTCTGTACCCCACCTGTTCACCTCTCCCCAACCCCAAACCTCTGTCAACCACTGAACTTTCTACTGTCTACCTAGTTTTGTCTTTTCTGGAATATCATGTAATTGGAATACATAATACATTTTCCTTAAATCATTTACCAATACTATGTAAATAAGGGTGTAACTCATCACTAGAGGACCCAAGTAAGTCTTCTCAGTGATTCACACAGAAATCAATCACGGTACAAAGATGATGTCAGCAGTAAAATAAGTGTGAATATCAAAGCTGTTTCACAAATGATCACCTGGTGGTCTAGGAGGGCTGGGTATGTCACAGGCTTAATCATGTGAGAGAGATGAGACTGGCTAGGACCTCACACTGTTATCACCATGCATGTGCCAATGAGGGAAAATCATGGTCTCTTACGTATTATGAAACAGAGCACTATTTGGAGACAACAGGAACTGCATTAGCTCACACTTAATGAGTGATGGGCAATAGATGTTGTGATTTTGTCTCCTCTTGAATAATATCATGATAACGCACAGTTCTGATGCGTGCTGATTTTGAACATAGCAAAGTGATAAAGAAGAGTTTATATTTACTATAGTGGATAAAAGGAACATAATTAATAAGTCAAATTCAAATTTAAGCATGAATTCAACATAATCCTTATAGAACTTTGCTGTAATAATTTTGCAATTATAATTGGCTAAATTATTTGCCATTGACAAGGCAATGTTTCATTAGATTATTTAAATTAACCCTCATTTTAATCATTTAATAACTTTATCCTTTCCTGTTAATTTACTCATTTTAGTAAGTAGCACTCAGCCGGATCATAAGCTTTTATCCTAACTCAGTAGGGTCAGAATTATAATTTCAATCTTCCAATTTGAAAACCAGAGGTTAAAATACTATGTTGAACACTATGTTAAAATGGTCTAAATGCAAAAATTGAGGTCTTTGACCTCAATTTGTTTTTTATTAAAAGAGTTCCTCTGTCTTGTCTGGTTGAACCATGATGACCCCAGTAGATGACAAACACACTAAACTCAGCTGAGTAAATTCTCTCAGATTAAACCTGAAAAGGGGAAGGAGAGAGGCATAATAAATATGATATGTAGTGTTACAACTTTAGCTCAGTCTTCTCCCATGCTAAGAGGGAGGAACCCTATGGTGCAAGCCACTAGAAATGATCTATGATGAGTCCTATTATTGACAAAATGTGTATGTATGTGTTCATATTAAACACTGATTAATTTACACTCCAGAGAGGTGAGCAGTGGACATTTCAGCTTGGGATTGTCCCCTCCTAAGACCTTCTCTCCATGTCATGTCATGTCTTGGCCTTGGGTGCTTTTATAGATTTCAACTGCTCGATTTTATCTATTCTGCTTTAAAATAAACTCCTTTCTTTTTGAAGTGAGCCCATTTATTGAGGCCTCAGAAGGCCAGAGTAGGATGAGGTGTAGTTGTGTTCTTGACCTTCATCTTTATTGAGTTTAGCACAAATGCAAACGCAGGTGCTCTGGATCAGACAGATAACCATTATTTACCTAAAAAGCAAATAATGACTGAGTGGTTCCCCACACATTCCCTGGTTGCTGTCCCTTGGATGATGTGATGCAAGGGAACTCCAATCTCTTACGCATGCAACCAGTTGATAACTAAATTTTAGAGATCTGATGCACAGCATACTGATTAAAGCCAAGTACACTGTATTATACATTTCAAAGGTTCTAAGAAATTAGATCCCAGTGGCTCCCGCCATGAAGAAGAAAGGATGACGATGTAGCACGATAGAGGTAGTTAGCTAAAGTTCTAGAGATAACCATAATGCAGTATATAGATGTGTCAAAACAACACATCATTTACCTTGAACAAACACAACACATATGTCAATTATATCTCAATTTTAAAAAAACTAATGTAAATATAGTCAGTGCCTTAGGTGAGGAAGTAAATTTTCTCTATTTATACCCAGGAAACAGCACATACTCCCTCCCCTTCCCTTTGTAAAGGGTGAAACTTTCATTCCTTGGAAAGGACCTCAGACTCTCACGCTGAACCTTTGGAGTGTACATACATCTTTCCAAGGTCCAGATACATTCTGCTGTCAGCGCTTCTGGCTTTTTAACCCTAGAAATGTTATAAGATTGCAGGACCCCTTTGCCCTGGAAGTGAAAACACACACTTCCACGGTTAGGTAAGTCTCTCTGAGTTTCACCATCTGCACAGCTGAAAGCTCACTTCCATCAGCTTGACGCTAACTTGGGGACCGGAGATTTCTGCAGAACTTATTCAGAAAGTGGGCACTCTGAAGAAATATAATGATAAACTAATAGAATATTTTTATTCCACAGGTAACCTGCACAAGGAATCTAGAAATTCTAATATAGGAGTGAGTAGGGAAGGACATTTTAAATCATACTACAGATGCAGTGCTAATTTTTCATTCGTACCCACAATGCATGGGAATTACAGTAGCTATAAACCCTTGTCAACACTTGGCATTTCCGGTTTTTCCTCTGGGCTATTCTGGTAAATGTAATGATGTCTCATTTTGCTGTCTATTCATATTTTTTCCAGTGACTAATGATACCAGATTTTCACGGGCCTATTTACCATCATATGTTTTCTTTGGTGAAATATTCATTCAAAGCATTTGTCCATTTCTTTAGTTCACTATTTTTTTTTATTGTTGACTTTCAAAATCTCTTTATATATTCTAGAATCATGTCCTTTATTTGGCCTATGATTTGCAAATATCTTCTACAAGTTACTTGTCTTTCAATTCTATTAACACATAGCTTTTAGATACCAGTTGTCCAAATGTGTTTTATTTAGTGTCTGAAATCTCTGTTGTTTCATTGGCCTGTATGTCTATTTTTTCATCAGTATCACTCTGACTGGATAACTCTAGCTTTATGGTAAGTCTTAAATTAAGTATCACGGGTTCTCCAGACTCTGTTGGTTTTTTTTTTCCAATTTATTTTAGCTATTCTAGTTCCTTTTACTACACATTTAAACTCATGCATCAACTTATTTGATTTACTCTAAAAATGTGGTGAATCCAGGAGAGATCTGGATTGAAATTTGTAATTAAACAGTATTAAGTTTCTTGAACCATGGATATGGCTTTTTGCTCCAAATTATGTAAAGCTCCAGTTTCTTTTTTCAGTGTTGTGTAATTATAAGGACTCCCTAGATCCTGTACATACCCAGTAGAATCTTTGATATTTTGTAGATGATACTATTTTCTAATTTCAAGTTCTAATCGTCGCTGGTCTGTATACTGGCCAGCATTTTGGGAACTTGTCCAATCCTAATAGTTCTAGCACCTTTAGGATAGATTCTTTGTATTTTTCTGTCAACAGTGAGGTTATCTGTGAGTAGAAACAATTTTAGTTCTTCCCTTCCAAACTGCATGGTGTCTTCTTGCCTTTGTTTGATTTTCGTACTGAATAGGAGGCTGAACAAAAATGGTAAGAGATGCAAACTTGCCTGTGCCTACTTTAAGGAAGGCAACCTTCAGCCTTTCACAATCAAATATGACCCAGGGGCAGGAGGTTAGTAGATGCCTTTCATTAGATCGAGGAAGTGCTCTTCTCCTCGATTTAGGATAGTTTTTAATAGATAATGGACATTATATTTCAGCATCATCTTTTCTGCATTAATTCAGATGATTGGCTTTTCTTCTGTAGTCTATTAGTATTTTGAATTGCAGTGATTGATTTTCAAATATTGAGGCAAGCTGGTATTCTTTAGATAACCCACACTGGGTGCAATTTATTATCCTTTTGAGTTATTACTGAATTAGATCTATTAACTTGAGAGGGGTAGAGAGTGGAATATGTGTTCAGGAGGGACAATTTTGTGTTGTTCCTTTTCCTATAATTTATTTTCTAGTTTTGGTGTCAGGATCAAAGTACCTGTGTGAAATGAGTTGGAAATTGTTTCTTTTTATATTTTCTGAAGAGATTAAGAATCGCTGCTATTATTTCATGTATTTTAACTTTATATTTGCTATGAGTACACCATGCACTTCTCCTCTTTCTACTTTAGGTACTTATCTTTTAGATCAATTGGACCTAAATAAAACCATGAATTTATATTTGTCTTCATTTACGCCTTTTCCAGATATCTTTATTTGTATGTATTTACGTTTTTCAATTATTACCTTCCTACTATTTGAAGTCTTCCATCAACATTTCTTGTGGTACAGCTCTACCTGTAATAAATTTTCTGTTTTTGTTTGAGAAACTCTGTATTTCTCCTTCCTTTGTGAATTATATTTATTCTTTGGATAAAATTCAGGGTTAACAAGGCTGTTTATTACATACATTAAAGATGCCTCTATCTTACATTCAATTTTTTGCAGTTTTATTACAATGTCAGCTACAGTTTTATGTTTCTTCTTCTGTGTTTCTTTTCTTTGTGCCTCCACATTTTCCTTGTCTTGGATTTTTAGCAGTTGGGGTACGTCCTGCTTCAGTTTGTGAGGCATGAGGCAGGGAGTTGTTTTATTTGTCTTTGTGTTTATCTCCACTTTCTCCGACTTTCAGGGATCTGTGGTTTGGTAACTGTCATTAATTCGGGAAAGTCTGTCATTATTTTTTTTTTTTAAGTATTTTCTCCATCCTCTCCTTTCCTTTTCCCAGATTTCTACTGCACTTCTTTTAGACCATTTGATAATGTCCCAAATTTCTTGTATGGGTTTCTCTTTCTGTTTTTTTCTCTTTTCCAATTTCTCTTTGAGATTTAATTTGAGTAATTTTTGTTACCTCTTTCAAATTCACTTAATCTTTCCACAGCCCACTGATTATCTTGCTCAACACAATTGTTTTCTTTTTAATTCTTATTTCCAGCATTGCCATATTAGGTTTTGTTTTTGTCATTTTTATCCAGACCCTCTACCATGTTAAAAATTGTTATTTTAAATTTCCTGTATAATTTTTCTAGCTAGTGTCTCATATATGAATCTGGTTCTATTGATTATTTTGTCTCTACATTATTGTTGTTCCTTGCTTATTCTACAGCTGATAATTTTTTATTGAATGCTGGATGTTGTCATAGGACAGAGATTTAAGTAAATAGATTTTATGCCTGGAAATTGCCATGTCTCTCCTTCTATCAGAAATTTAGAGTGAGTCATTTGGTGAAAATAGTTCAGTATTATTCTGTGTTTAGTTTGTAAAGGAACTACCAGGGAGACAGGGAAAAACAAAGAGAAAACGGTATCCTAGGAATCATGCAAGGCAAATAGTTGGAGAAAGATTAAGTCCGATATCATAAATAACTATTTGGTTCTGGACAAATTTTGGGTGGTAACCATATTCTTATGACTTAGAATTTAGAAGTAGGAAGCTTACCCTGTTTTCCACTCAACTGTAAATTCAGAATCCCGCCCATCATTCTGTAGCTTTTGTGAGCAAGCAGTTCACTGAGATGAGATGCGGAATACAGACAAGTCGACTGTTTTAACATCAACATAGAATGCCATTCAGTGGCTTCTGAATGCTAATTGTTTTTGCTAATCAACATATTATTTCCTTTTGTTTACAAAAATTCTTAATGAAAGGAGATGTTTAAAAATGATATTTGAGTCTTCAAAACCTTTGCAGATGAAGATATTTACATTTCAGAAATGTAACATCAACATAAAAGTTCAATCTTCATTTATCTCTCTGTCAGGATAAAATCTCAAAGGAAAATGACAACCCTCCAAAGAGACTGAGGCACAGTAGCCTTTGAAAACCTCATATGTGCAAATCAAAGTACGGTTACTCATAAGTTCCTCCAGCATGAGAAATACAACATGGATTGTGTTTTTCTTTATTCTATTTCTGAATACATTGTGAAAGAAGAATAAATAAGGAGGGAATCTCAAAAAATTGGAAATACTTAAAACTTTCAGCATAGCATTTGTGTAGCAAAAAAAAAAATACACAGATTTCTAGGCATTGAAAAGGCTAAGAATGGAGTATCTAAAATTTTTAAAAAACACACCAGAACTGACAATAATCTGACTAACATATCTATTGCTGAATTGATGAGATACAAGTAAGATAATTTTAAAAATAATATTCCATCTTACTCTCTAAGTGAACATGCAGTCTTAAATTCATAAATTTTAGAAAACATAGAAGAGCATGGAGAAGAAGAAATTGCCCATAATCCTCATGCA
>VMDR010009236.1:0-34038 GCA_007922815.1 Macrotus californicus
ATGACAAATTTCTATAAACAGTTACTACGATAATAAAAGTTTCAATTTATCATGAAGATAGAAGTCCAAACTTGTATAACACATCCATTTTATATAATGTGTAGATTTTAGTTGAATATTAATGGCAGTTTTTATGTAAATTTCAAATTAGCTGATCTCAGCTTTCATAAAACCAACAAACAAAATAGTCACATGTGCAGTATGCACACAATTAAAATATATAACCCTCAGGAAAAGACCTTTTCTTGCTGTTTTCTCCTGCAATATGCTTGCTTTGTGTAATAAACAAAAACAGATTTTTAAAATGATACAACAATCCAGTCTGTATTGATTAGTGCCAATAAAATGTATTGAACTTGGAAATTTATGGTTTTAATAAATGAAGAAAGCAAGTTGATTTTTTAAAAACCATGTTGAAAATAACATGTAGCTTCTCTATGAAATTTTTTTATTAATCAGCATTTCTTCAGACAAGTTTAAGTAACTGTGAATGTTTATTCACAAATTTTTCTTACTTGTGTGATGTAAAAGTTCTACTGCTTTTAAGTTAAGCTACATTCAAATTCAGCTTAGATATTTTTTGCTTATAAGTTAAGCATAGATTAATTGCTTCTAAGTTAGGCCGCATTCAAACCAAGTGAGATATTTTTAAAAAATTAACTGATGAATATAAAATCTATTCAGTTTACTGTGCCATACTAATTTACTAATGGGATTTTGCTTGACTTATCTGTATTAATATAATGGGTTTTTTGGACACCTTGGCCCTCAGTTTCCTCAATTCTAAAACCAGGAGGCCATCAAGAGGAGCCACTCAGGTCCCACTCAGCTTTAATTCTGGTTCCATGATGTGCTGAGCAGTTCTTTCTCAGCCTGTTGCTCAGTTTTAGGTACTTGTTTTCTGAAATAACACACCTACTTTGAGCTGCCTTTGTACTTGTGCAGTAGCAACTCCTGTACTTCATATTTTTAGAATCTAATTTTGAGCCATGTACACTCAAATAAATATCTTTTTGTTTTAGATATTTAAAATTAACATACTATGATCATTTTTCTCATATAATGGAATCATTGTTATACCAGGATAAATTGCACCTTATTTCCACCATTCCTCAATTAGATATATTACAGCAAGTGCAAAGGATACATTGTCACCATTTCTATTATGCTGATAATAACATTAAGAATAATCACATTAATTTTAGCATTTAAGTGTGATTTTATTTTTAAGATGGAGTCATCTATCCTTTCTTGTTTGGGAAGCAGGCAAATCTTCATTATGTCTTTTTTAAAAATTACTTTATTTTATTTTATTTTATTTTTTAATCAATGTTTGAATACAAGTGTTCATAGCAGCACAGTTTTCTTTATATCTTCCTCAAAATTTTACTCTGGAGCAATTCCTACTTAGCATTGGCAGTAGATGCATTCTAGCAGCCTCTGGATAATCCCCCACACATATCTGCCCTTCTTAGGTCAATGAAATACTTGTGCTCACTCTTGTCTTTGTTCAAGGCAGGTTTTAGGAATTTTCTCCCTACTCATTGCTGGATGCACTACTTAGTCTGGTTTCCTTTTCCGTCTTGAGGAACTCTCTTGTAAAGAGATTCCTCAGTCTATCTCTCATATTACTAAGACAATGGTAGTGGAAGGACAATGGCAATTGAGACATAAGGTAATTCATCCACGGGAAGACAAGTCACATCCATGGGCAAACACATGGCTGAATCATAAAATGGCTCATCCTCCCCTGGGATTCTCCTCATAGCCAGTTCTGAGCTGTTTGGGAAACCACATTAATGATTACAATGATCTATATGCATTATGTGGATCTCATAAAATTGGAGCATATTAATTATGGCCTGTGTCCCATTTGTTACCACTTACTTTGAGATCTTGTATCATTTAATATTAATTTTCAAATTATTCCTTTTGGTGTACTGGGGCCTTTCTTCCAGTTTATAGGCCTGCTGCAATCTCATTCTTACAAAGGTTTTTTTTTAATCCTCACCCGAAGACATTTTTTTCATTGCTTTTTTAGAGAGAGAGGCATGGTGAGAGAGAGAAAGACAGACAGACATGTGAAAGAGAAACATTGATTGATTGGTTCAATTGTATGTACCTCGGCTAAGGATCAAACCTGTAACCTGGGTATGTGCTCTGACTGGGAATTGAACTTGCAACCTTTGGGTCTACGTGACGACACTCCAACCAACTGAACCACACCAGCCAGGGCACTTACACAATTATTTTAATTTTACTATTGCTCTCTTAATTGCTAAGCGAAAAAAAAAGTTGGTGACTTTTAAGGGACTAGTAGAATTAAGATGAATCTAAGATCTCTTTCTTTTTGCTACCAAATATCTGGAACAAAATCTTGCTCATTGACTCTATTGTACTTTCTTACCACACATCCCCTCCTTGATCTCTCACAGCATCGCTTGGCCTGCACCACTCCTCTGCTCTCACAGATGGTCACCAGTTCTCCTTAGTCGCCAAATTCAGCATCTCTTTTCAGTTTCCGTATTTATTGCAACAATAAAATTCTTGTCTGTCCTTTTATTTCTGACACTTCCTCCCTCTGTGACTTCCTCGACACTCCAAGGCATTCGTTTCATTTTTCTGCCGTTCCTTCTTTGCGTGTTCTTGCTCTGTGAATGTGGGCACTCCTTACGGGTCTGTCCTCAGCCTTCTGTTCTTAGGCCTTTCTCACTTGATAATTAATTCCAAAGCTTCAGTTATCTTCTGCATGTGAATGATCTCTCCACTGAAAATCTCTCTCATGAGTTCCGATGTTGAACATCCTGCCAGCACCTTCAACTTAACTTGACCCCAGTAAAACTCAGCATCCTCCCCACCGTCAAGCCAGCTCTTCTCTTTGCCCTGCCTGGTTCTGCTAATGATACCTTCATCTGTCACAGAGGCTCAGAATGAGTCATCTCAATTTCAACTTCTCAGTGCTTCTGGTACTGGTCTCATCCCCATTGCCAGAGAGTTCTACTCTCATCTCCGTTGTATCCATCACTGAAAATTTACTAATCCATCTTAATGATTCATCCTCCGGAAGCCCAACTCTGACTGGGCTCTAATGTCTTCCACGGGTCCTCAACTGCTTACAGAATCAAGTCCAAGTTTCCAAGCCTAAGTTTCAAGGTCCTGATAGGTCTGGAGCTGACTTATTTTTCAACCTCATTTCTCACCACTTCCCCTTTACTGAAACTAAACTCAGAGTTACTCCTGTTCCCTAAATCTTCTCACGTCCCTGCCTTTGCTCATGTCCTCTCTGCCCATAAAGACAGAAACCCTGCACATTGGTGAAGACCTGGCTGGACTGCTTGCCTGCCCACATCTTTCTCTCATCTCTCCGTAGAATTTTACATCTCTCTTAGGGCACTTATAAACATTTGTTTTCCATCTTTTGCTATATTTTTATCATTTTGCTGTGTTCTAGGACTAAAAAGTGAGCAATTCTTAATTCTTATCTGCCAGGTATGTGTTAAGTTCTAGGGATGTACGTTTCCATGTACATGTTGTATGTTGCCTACTTAACTCTATAAGCTTCTTGAGAATAAAAAGCACGTCTGATTCTTTTTCAGCATCTTCTAAAGCACCAAGCACTGGGACTCTCTACATGTTTATAATTTAAAGTGAGTGACCAAAAACGAAATCCCAAACTTGCTCACCAAGGTCCATTCCTTCAACCCTTTCCATGCACTCTTCTGCTTGGTATTTGTTCTGTTTTTGGAATTCAGCTGACAAGATTCTATACGAAAATTTGTGCAAAATTATGAATATTGTACCAAGTGTTTTCCTACTTAAAACTCTAAACAAGGGTTCTGTTTTTCTTTAAAAGAAATGCATACAAAAACAGTCAAGGAAGAGTTACTCTTCTTATTGTCAATGTGACCGAGCCTGGTTGTTATCCCCACGACCTTTTTCAGTTAACAAGATGAAAAATGAAAGATCAGGACTATATACCTCCATGCTTAGGTATTCTGCATGAGTAAACCTCTAGATTTAAATTTTAAAATTAATTTGCTCCAAAGGATTTGATAAGGAGACAAAGACTGTTACAGATACTGTTGGAGGAAAGCCATACAGGAATCGAAGAGTTCAATTAGCATGTCCTTGGAGTTGCAACAAACAACACAAGCAAAAACGCTTAACTCCCAGGGCCAGCTGTTGCTCTTTACAGGAGCAAAATCGGACTATTTTTACATTAGGTAAGTAATTGTCACAAGGATGCATGAGATGGTAATGATTTTATAATTCTATTTTGCAGATGAAGACACAGGGACAAGAAGAGCTTGAGTCATCTGGCGAAGGAGGCACAATTAGCAAGCAGCAGAGTGAGGATCTGAAGCCAGGCAGCTGAGTGGAGTCTGAGGAGTGAACTGCTCCATCAGAATTTCACTGTGCATGCTACTGCAGAAGCGGGGTACTATGCAACATGGCGAACTCACCCTAGTCACAGAGGGTCCACGTGCCCCACGGGTGCACCCTTTCGAGGAAGTGGCAGTGCTCTGCCATCCTTTGCTGAGCACCCGTCCCTTTTCTGCTCCCTTTGCTGTACCGTTCTTTGTCTCACTGCTCTGTGCCTTCCTTCCATTCTGTTCCTGGTCCCCAAGGGCTGTTCCTCCATGGCCTTGGGGCTGGCACTGGGCTGTGCTATGCTTCCGTTCTGGAAACAATCCTGCCTGCTCTCTTCCCTGCTCTTAGCTTGCCTGGCTCCTTGGGCTCTGCACGATGGAGGCATGACCCAGGGCTCCATGCAGCCAGCGAGCCCGTACTGACAGCCTCATGACTGCTGAACGCCTGGTCCAAAGGGTACAATAAGGTGATTTAAGTAAAAGCTTTCACTTTAAAAGGTGGTACACAAGTTGGTAGTGAGCTAAAGTAATGTCTATTAATTGTGGGAAATACAGGAAGAGGTGCATTTGGATGGCATTATTTCTCTATTCCCGTATGTGCCACATGCTAATAAACCACTGAAAAATCTTGTAAACTCATATTACAGTTACCCAACAATAAGTTGGATCGAAGTAGGCTTCAAAAGTAACTGTTTTTCCAGTTGGCTAACATTTTCTCAGGGTGAGACCTTCATACTAGGAGGATCCTGGAAACAAGCCCCTAAAAAGAAGGTTATTTTTAAAAGTTTTGTTTGCTTTAAGTATATTTCTCAGACTGTTCACTTTAGTCCTAGGTAGCTGATAAAAACCAAATACAGTACAGCGAACTGCAAAAGTCAAGTAGATGAAACACCACAGTTCCTCTCTGGTAAATGAACAGCATCTCTGAGTAAGAAATAAAGGAAAAAAATGCAAACAAAACAATACAATGCTTGATTTTGTCCAGAAAGCAAGCATGTTTAGAATGTTTTCAAATAGTGTACACTATATTGTAACACTATCTTATACATAACTCAATAGGTTATAAATCACCTAGGGAAATGTGCATTTTAGTCCATTGAAATAAAAAATATTCCCAATTAAAAATGTCCCTCCCTTGATTCAGTAATTCAAATGATAGTAGGTACTGGGTAAGCCTTGGTTTGCTGCTTATTTTGTAATTCACTCTCACTTGTTCCTACAACCTTTGCAATGTCTCCTTACAGTTAGAAATGAAGCTTGGGCACAATTAACGGGCCGCCTGCTGTAGCTTTTCAATAGGTCCCGCTTTTGAAGCCAGTCCAATGAGCTTAGCCCTATTCTAGGCAGTGCCAATACGCCTCCCCACCTCCTTTCCTGACCAGCAGCGATATTCTTTGTGCAAAGTGGCTCTTTAGCTCTTTCTCAGTAATTTTTATCATGAAAGTTCCAAGTTGCTCTGTGTACACAATTTCAGCAGTCAGTCCATGACAGAGTACACAGGGGCTTTGTCATGAAATGGATTCTGACACTTGATGTTTTTCAGCATAGTATAAATGCAATTCCCTGTGGGCTCCCTTTTCAGTATGATTTCATTCAATCAACGAGATTTCGGTGCCTGCTATGGGTAAAGTGCTGGCTTGTGCCTCACAGGAGTGGGCCTCCATGTCCTTGGAGTGGGTTCCAAGGATGAGTGGGCCTTGGAACGTAGCGCCCCCTGGCTCACAGTCCTGTGGGGCTGAAAGAATCCCCCTTGAATGACTCTGATACAGGCAACCATGAGACATGCTGTTACTTCCACAGTGCTGTGGGAGTGCAGAAGATTCATTCCGAGAACCTGTCTTAAGCAAACTGCTAGTGGGGTAGAATGTTCCTTTTTAGTAGGGAAGAGATCCTTGCATATATCATTTATATTTTATTTATCCACAAACACAGGAAAAATAAATAATGATGTTTTCCTAAGAGAGGATGCATAGTACCCGACTAGCTGATGATATTCGAATAGCCTTCATGCCATTGTTTAGAAGTTGAAATTTATTAGACTTCCTTGAATTCAGGAAGCATACATAAGGAAAAGATTCTTCTAGGAAGAGGAGGAAAGAAAAAAATCTCCCTCTATGATTCTTCCTTTCTACAAAAGTATGCTTTTCAGAACTGACTGTCAACAGAATTTTCCTTTGCTTCAAGCTTAGCACAGGGAATTATTATGGAAGTTCAATGCCAACTGTGACTGCTTATTTTACACACAGGCCCCGACCCTGGCAACTCTGTGCTCCCCCTGCATTTCTAAGCCACCTGGCGAAGTCTGTGCCTGAGCCACAGGAGATGATGCCATTTCCGAGCTGTAGGCAAGAAAACATTTTCCTGTCCTTGTGTAAACACGTGGAAATGAACCTCATCAGTTTATAAAAGTGAATACTTTGTACCGAAGAAGACCAGACACAAGGTATTCTTAGCACCTGCAGGTTAGGAGGCATAAAATGTTACCATGTTGTGTTAGATGAAAAGATACTAACTCTCTAGAGTTGTAGCTGTGGAAAATAATGTTAACTCTATATGTCAGAATGAAAAACACGTGTTTATGTTTCAGATATTTTCCCCTGTATTCATTCTCAACCCCAAGGTAATGACTAAGCATGCCCAGAGAGGCACTTTATTTTTATGGCTATGCTTCCCGAAAGCCAAAACGGCACCTGAATGGCTTTTCTCTTCTAATTGCTTACGGCCATAATTTTTAGCACTAACATTATAGTAGCCGGAACAGTTTTCAACAGCAAGCACTTCCTTTTTCATTTTCAAGCACAGCAGAAGATACAGAAAGGTTCCCTGCCAAGCTCGAGGGTGAGAAAGTTTGATACTCTCACTTCTCCTGTGATGGGAAAGAATAGATCTCTACCCTGGTCAGACACCAGAGACCCTGGCTCTCCAATCTGTGGAGCAAAGCTCCTCCCCACATACCCAGAATGCCATAGTGTAGCCATCCATTCTGGGCAATAAAATCTCACACCAACTCTAGTGTTCAGGTCCACACACTGTGTGTTTTCCACCTCCTACTTCTTCTTTGAAAAGGATTCCTTTCCTCAACAGGTCAAAAAATATTATTGGAAACAGAGATCATCTCCTGCAGTGAGTGGCAGAGTTTAGCAAAGAATTTAGAAAGCTAACTAAAATACTTCGCCAGAGGAGCATGCACAAATGATGTGGCATCATTGTTAAGGGGCATATAGCTGTACGAACCCAAAAGGAACGATTTGCTATTTCAGACGCAGGGAAATGGCAAACATGTTCAAGGGAGGAACAGTTATGCTCTGGGAACTTATTTAACGGGAACATGGCTTAATGACACGTTAGCTTGAGCCTGAAGTGTAGTAAACATTTACTGCCCACAGTATATAATGAAGCAGTGCAGTAATGCCTTTTATCAGAGACTGTTTCTTAATCATTCAGGGCCCATTAACAGTCACAACAGAGGTAAACAGAAACTGTGACATGTGCCTCTAAAAATACTGCTTATTGGCAACCACTCTCTGGAAGAGGTATTTTGTGTTCATTGGAACCATTCGTGTGTGAGTGAAATTTTCCAGAAGTTCACAAAAATACCCGGACCACATCAAGGGCACATCTGTGAACTTTAGAAAAAAGTGAAAGTAAGAAGAAGCATTAGGAAGCAGCATATCTCTTGTTATCTGGGCAGATTAACTGTCCCTAAATGCTCCTTTGTCTCGACATTATGAAGATGAATGAACACGGAAGTGTTCTGTGTGCAGATCTCCATCCAGCACGGCCAGCACCAGGGTTATTATTTTCACATGTGCTCTCCTGTGTGCAAAGTTTTGTCTAGTCAACACAGATGTGACTCAAAAAACGTGGTGTCGCTTTTACAGTCATTTCTAGTCACCACTTGTTTTGAGAAAGGCTCCTTGTCAGTTCCAAGGCATAAGACATAAAAATAACAAATAAAAATGGCCTTTTGTTTTTCTAGCTTTAAACTGATTTATTTTACATCGATAGAGTGGATCATCAGGACGACTAACAGGAGAAAGAGAAGTAGAGCTGGAGCTAATCACAGAAAATGTCACGTGGCTTTGATGATGGCTGCACCCCAAGCACTGAAATAGAGACCTAACAGACAGGTGTTTTACTTGGTTGATGTAGGTGCCTCGCCTGAAGAAATCAGCTCAGCTGCAGCTTCTCGGTGCTGTGTCTCTCCACTTTTCCCACTCCCACGGCGGGTGCTCTTCCTGTGTCCTGACTTCACTGTGCATTCAGTCATTTGAAGTAGAAAGTTCAAAATCATACTCAACGACTTCTTCCTGAGAGATTCCTAAGAATCAATCCCCTTTCTCTCCATGTCCTGTGCCACTAGCCCAGACAAGGTCACCATCAAGTCTTTCCTCTAGTTTCTGTGTCCACTCAGCTGTTCATATTGCTGCTGGCAGAGGGATCTTTGTAAAACAAGTATTTGATCACATCTAGCTCCTGCTAACTCTCCTTTGGTAGCTTATTACCCTCAGGATAAAACTTAAGCTATTAACACTACTTACTTCTTTTCCTATTTCCCTTTCTACACAACAGCCATCTTGAACTTCTTCCAGTTACCCCCAAAGATCACACTCTCTTGTTCCGTAGGCCTTTGCACTTGCAGCTTCGTCCACCTGAAACACCTTCCTGCAACCTGCCTCTGCTTCCTGCAGAGAGCAACTCCTGCTCATTCCTCAGGTCTTATCTCAGATGTCACTTCCTCCAGGAGGCTGGTTTGGGTGGGGGCCAACGAACGGGCATGTGGAGCACAGGCCCGACTAACCCATAGAGGAGTGTTAAACATAACGATTTACCTTAGTGGTTTGTAAGCTCCAGTGAGCTTTGTGATTGCCCGAGCCCCACTGTTCAAACAGATTTGTGGTGCATCCCGGATGTCCATTTGACAAGCTCCTTCAGGTGACTGTGGTGCGCTCCAAACTTTGAGAACCAGGGCTTCAGCTTAAAATGAGTCAGGATAGATGATGATAAGTAAAGTAGAGAAATACTTTCAAAGTACAAACCGTGTTCATTTTAGATAATAATTTAATTTATAATTTAGTAGATTTTACCTCCCCTTGAGAGAAAAGATGACTATTGCATAAATCAATTACACCTTTGAAACATCTCTTCTATTGTTATACACATAGTAAATACTAAATAAATATGATGTGATAAAAATACAAATTTATTGAGTATTTACTATGAACCAAGTTTCATGGCATGAATGTTATTTGATGCAAAAGCAAGGGGTAGCTGGTACTTAAACCCAGATATTCTGATAGCAATACCTGCACTGTTTCAAAACTACTTTGTTGACTGATTTAAATAATCCACCTGTAGATGTCCTGACATCAAAAATAAACACGTATAGCAAGAATGTGGAGAAAAGGGAACCCTTGTGCATTGTTGGTGAGAATGCAGATTAGAGCAGCCACTGTGGAAAACAGTATGGAAGGTCCTCAAAAAAAAAAAAAAGAAGAAGAAATGAAACTGTCTTATGACCCAGCAGTTCCACTTCTGAGCATATAACCGAAGAAACCCAAATCACTAATTTGAAGGCTATATGCAGCCCTATGTCTACTGCAGCATTATTTATGAATAGCCAAAATATGGAAGTAGCCCAAGTGCCCATCAATATAAGAGCAGATAAAGAAGCTGTGACACACACACACACACACACACACACACACACACACACTGGAATACTACTCAGCCATAAAAAGAATGAAATATTACCATTTACAACAACATGGATGGACCTACAGAATATTATGCTCAGTGAAATAAGTTAGTCAGAGAAAGACAAATACCATGTGATTTCACTTACAAGTGGAATCTAAAGAAAAAAATAAATGAACAAACAAAATACAGACAAACTCATAGACTCAAGATCAGACTGATGGTTGCCAGAGGGGAAGGGCATAGAAGAGAAAGGTACCGAGGGGACTGGGGGGAAAAGGTGAAAAGATTAAGAAGCACAAACTGGTACTTACAACATGGTCACAGGTCAATAATATTGTAATATGTGCAGTACCAGAGGGTACAAGAAGTACTTTGTAAAGTATGTGACTATCTAACCAGTGTGGTGTACACCTGAAACTAATACAAAATAATATTGAATATACGCCATATTAAAAGAGAGACACTCAAGTAAATAAATATAGAATAAAGCACTTCATCACACAGACTGAGAAAATTCTCACTGACCAACCTTCATGACAAATGAGATACATTTATAATAAACAATGAGAGAGACAAGGCTGCTTATAGTCCCGAATGCTTATTATGTCCATAAAAGAGATTTTCAAGCCATAAACCCATCTATAGATTTTACTTCCATACAATGGAAAAAATAAAACTAAAAATTAACAAATACAATTAAAAAGAAGAAAACAATTAATCCTCAAAAAGATAAGGCAAGGAGTCAAGAGTCGGTTCAGCAAAAGCCCTGAGGACCAAAACTGAAGAGAAAGGAAAACAGCAAAGTAAGGCAATAAGCACAGACTGATAATGCTTAGGCAGCCTCAAGAGGTTGTCTGAGAAGGTCTGCAGGTGAAACAAAATTTTGTCTGAAAATTCTGAGGCCCACGATGTTTAGCCAAGGTATCTATAAGTAGGAATTAGTGTCATGCTGAGACACAAATCCCACACTGTTAAAAAGGAAGTACTTGTCTGTTAATTAATTAATTAATGACCAACTTTATGGGAAATAAATCTCGTATTGTTGTTTTGGCCTGTATGTTTATAAGCGGGGCCCCACTCTTATTTCCTCAGGCCAGTCCCAGTTTTGCATTCTAAACTGCTGGTCTGGAGCTCACAAAGTCCTCCTCCAAGCCCAATTTAAGAGCTATAGACGAATATAAAAGGGAAAAAGGCATCTTGCCCTGCTCTTTAAGACTCTTAGAAAAGCCATACAATCACTAAGAGGAAATAAACAAACAAAAACAAACAGGATAAAAGGGAGCTATTTTTCATTAGTCTGCGCTAAATTCTTTCAGATTCTGAGTGCTTAGATTTGTACATACAGTGACATAATTCACTGATGATAATCAGTGGCACTGGCAATTAAGTGCTTCTTTTGATAATATTAACATTTCCATATTTAATATTACGTCCTCAGAAAGGGCACATCAGATCAGTTTCATATTACCAAAGGGCTGAATTCTCTCTTTCAAAATTTACATTTACGTTCGCACCTGAAAACCGACCCCCAGCCTGCCGCACAGACAGACACCTGGTAATTAAGATCTCAGCAGAAGGAGGGTGAAAGTGTAAATCATAAATGCTACAGCTCCCTGGCAAACCACCTTTACTGTGTGCGTGAGCCAGTCATTCCACTTCTAGAACTCTATCCCAGGGAAATAACCACACACACACACACACACACACACACACACACACACACACACACACACACAGTGGTTTTTGTTGGTAGGTGCTTACCACTGTAGAATTTGGCCTAGTGAAACATTGGACATAAATGTTAATTGACAGGGAAATTCCACATGATGAATTATTACCAAACCATTAAAATAGTTCTGTGAAGCATTTTCAAGAAAATGGATAAATGATTATGTTACAAAGATAGATGTATATATTTATTATATATAAAAATATAATATGTGTGTGTACATATATATATATATAATTACCAAAAATGGTCCAAATGCATACATTCAGAAGGAAATACAGCAACATAATAGTAATGGTACTCAAATAGTGAGATTATTAGAAATCTTTGTTCTTTCTATTTTTCTTAGTTTTCTAATTTACCCAATAAATGTATATTATTTTTACAAACAGTAAGATAAAGGAGCAAACACACTTGTAAGGGCGTTACTTAGATGGTGACCAACCCTTTCCTAATGGGGTGCAGGTTCTGTCGCCTCCTGCACTTTTGCCTGTCTTGTTATCTAAGCCAACTGGCTCTGTCCATGCTGTTGGGAATGATACCTCTATCCCTTTTTATGGTTACTAATATAGCTAAGAATTAGGATTATTTGGCAAGGAGCCCAATCAATGTCAATTAAAAGAGAAAATACTTTTGCAAGGTTCAGTTTCTGTCTAGGCACATGGAACTTGTTTAGCATCATGAAAGCAAAAAAAAAAAAAAAAAGAGAGAGACCTGTGGCCGACCAAAAAACAAAGAAAAGTCAAAGTCTAAGGTATTTCTGGGCTCCACTGCCATGCCGCCTCCGACTTCAGCTCTCTATCGCCAGCTGCCTCTCAGTGGAGCCTAGGCACCAGGAAGGGTAACGTGTACTATGAAGCATCTCAAAAATCCAGAACAGTGAAATGTAAGGTCACATAAAGGCGACTTAGAAATGCTTTTGCTTATATTCAAGAGTCTAAGTTTTATAACATGTTATACTTTACTACTCTCCTAACATATATCTATTTATATAGCTACTATAGTTATGAAGAAAAATGATTGGGTTTATATTTCTCTAAGAATAAAGAAAGACCTTTCTTAAGAGATATCTGAACAAAACACTTTGGGAAAATAAAAAAAGATGAGAAAGATTGTGGGATTAAGCATTTAGTCAAAGAGTCAAGTAAAAAGCATCTGATGACAGCAAGCAGGATCAATGTCTCAGTGACGATAGTCTGTGATCATATTAAGAACACGTTCTCTTTTTTACCATATGAACATTTAAGGCATTAACACAATGTAGCCAAAGCTCCAGAATTTTGAGGAGAAATCAGGTATGAGACTAATCTATAGGACAGATCCAATGCCTGTGGAGATTTTCAGGTGTGGGCACACTGGGCAGACCTTGCTGGTATAGACAGCAAGCTCTATGTCTGGAAACTGAAACTATTCAGCATAAACTCCTGGAAAAGTTTACGAGAGTTAAGATCCTTGGGGAAAGGTACATGCCTGGCACTTCCCAGGCCAAGTTTAGAGAAGCATGGCCTTTGGGACTCAGCAAGCAGGCAGTTCAGTGACTTTTTCCCCATTAAATGTCTGTTCCTGGCCCAGATTTTATCTTGAGTCTATTATACGGATTTGTATTTCCAAAAATTAAAATGTTGAGAATGAACCTATACATGGTAATATTCCACACCCCCACCCCACCTGTCCTAAAATGGAGTTTCTTTTGAAACGAGGATCAATGAGAGTACAATAGGAACAGAGGTTATGTCCAAGACAAATATTGACCGTGGCTGGCCTGAGACCGGACTCTGTGGTTGTCTCAAAAATAAGGTCAGGTAATGCTGTCAGACACCAGAAAAAATGTGCTGGTGCAGTCTTTGAAAACAGCTCCCTAATTGTCTCTGGAAACTTTAACACTGGTGTCGCCCAGGGATTGATAGACAGCACTGTGAAAGAATCATGAGAATATGGGATCATGCGGGAATCATATGGGAATATGAGATCACTGTCTTACACTGATCGGGTGGCAATTCCTGCATTCAACACAGAGATGCATGTTTATATGGAGAAAGAGTTTAGAAGGGAAAATGAGTTTTGTGAGACTGAGCTCTAATAAGACCAGATTGCAGTGTTATAGACTGGGAGGCATTTGGAGTAGGGGTTGGGTCTGATTTCTAGCCTTTGCTTTATTTTTAACTAGCTGGAAGGTGTGAGTTCTTGGACCTTTAAGAGGATTACTTCATATGGACGCTAAGGCTCTTTCTAAACCAAATGCTTTGATTTGAAAATGTACAGAAACCCCCGTCTTTAGAAATGGGCCCCATATTGATCTTTGTTACTGAAATGAGACCATAGCTAAAACAAATAGAATTCTTTGTAAGTTAAAACAATGATATGAAGTCAAGTTCTGCTTTGCCTGCATGAGGGACCAGAACTGAGTCAGCAGTTAATTTCATCAGCAGATTAAGTACGAAAATAATTGTTTATTTCATTGTATAAAATGCTTGAGTAATTTAAAATTGCTACCCCAGTTTTTCTGCATAAAGGACAAGAAGTGAAGTAAGACTTTATTAAAAAGTACGTGGCTTTGCTCCTTGAAACTCAAACTGACTTGGGGAGTATGGCGTGCGGGTAGGAAGAAAGGTGGGCTTTCTCTTATAATTATTTATTAGTCTAGTTATTTAGATTATATGATATAAAGCGCTCAATTACAAGGTGCTAATAATCAAAATCAATTGTTTCCCTCTCCCCTGTTTTTTATCTGAATTATTTTAAATGTAGTAATTAAGAAATTTTGATATAATAAGGATAATTAAATAAAATTAGTAATATATTTTTTCCAAGTAGACTTGATACTTCTTCAGCATCACCTGGAAGGCTGATATCGAGGTTTCTATTACACAATCTGGAAGAGTTTTATGGCGATGCTATGAGAAGTGAAGGGCCCGAAGCTCTCATATGGCACCTGGGGGCATGCTCAGCGGAGGCTGGCTATCGTTTCCGTGCAAGAACAGGACTCTGGGGCAGTCCCCGAGCTAAGGACTATTATACTAATAACCAGTTGCAGTGCCGTCCTCTTACTCATTGCACACTCCAATTCTGGAGCTTGCATGTTTGATCTCAAAGAAAATGTTACTAGACTGGGCTGTTGAGAATTCCGACTGCTTTCTTCATGAGTTGAGATGGGGAATATAACTTAGTTAAACTCACAAGTGTATTCTCCTGTTGAAGCTATGCATACAATTTTAAGTTTATAAAGTTACTGAGTGGGGAGGGAGACATCTTAGGCACAATAGGATTCCAAAAGCCATATATGATGGCCAGTTTTATGTGTCACCTTGGCTATGCTACAGCGCTGTTATCAAGCACTAATACAGGCGCTCCTGTGAAGGTGTTTTGTAGATGTGTTTTGACCTTTATCATCAGAGATTACTTTGATGATGTGGGTGGACCTCATCTAAACAGTTGAAAGGCCGAAAGAGGAAATCTGAAGTTTCTCTTTGGAAGAAGAAATTCTGCCTCAAGACTGCATCAGCTCCGGTCTGTTTCCAACCTCCTGGTCTGCCCTGCAGATTTTAGACTTGCTGGTTCCCACAGCTGTGGGAACCCGCTCCTGGAAACTAATCTCTCTCTCTCCCTCTCTCAGTAAATATCATAATATTGTATTAGTTCTGTTTCTCTGGGGAAACCTGACTAATACGCCATGTTTGTCCATTTATGTAAACAACTATTTGTAAATTTAAAAACATATCCTGCACAATGTATATTGAAGAAAGGAGATAAACTAAACAAATAAAATTAAAAAAATTAAATATTGTATAAAAAGGAAGGCAGTCTTTGGACTAATAATGTCAGTATACATGAACTCAGGGCTTGCTCAATCCCATTCTGTGCCCTCACCTGAGAATATTCATATTTGTAATTTACATTATGTATTATAATGTGTCCTAATGAAACCTCATGCCCAAAACTAAAATATGAGCTTAAAAGATATTTTTTAAAATGCAGGCTCATTACATAAAAAATATTGAGATGAGATGTATCTGAACATATCTGTGAATTGTCTACACATTCCACTAATAAGAATTACATTCATCTCTGAAGACCTAGCTCAGTTCCCATAATAGTCTTGCTCTGTTTTTGAATTATTAGAGTATTAACTCTCTAAATCACACATTGGGTAATGCAGAGTGCTTTATACTGTTATTTATTTAAAGTATTTTATGTCTTGTGTCCCATCTAGGTTGTAAATTCCTTAAGAAGATCTAAGATTTTCATATTTATTTGCTTCCCACAGTGACTGGCTTAGTGTTTTACATATGCTAACTTATTTTAGGCACTCAAAAATTGATTAATGGTTACTAATAATGAAGACAGAAGGTATAATTCTAATAAAAATTAATGAAGTTTTAAAAACTGTAAATAAGACCTTAATAAACTTAATATGTTGATTTTTCTCTGCCAAAAATTATATCCAAAATTTGATTTTTATTTGTTATTTATTTGTACCATAAGTCTGTTGTAGCTAAGTCTATAAAAGCCTAATAAAATGTATCCGTTCACAAAATTAAAATACATCATTGATTTAACTGGCTGAGCTCTGATAGCATATTGCGGTTCTTGTCCATGTAACTGTAACAAACAGTATTTATGCTGAAGATCTTAATAAAAAATTGACAACTCAAAGTCATGGTGAGTTTTTATTCGATGTGCTGTTCTGACTAGAAGAGTTAATAAATAGTCGACACAGGTAAATTTAGGATTAAATATAAATTTAGGGACTTCCATGAAGCTTTGCTGAGCTTCTATGAAAAATGTTTCTGTTTTCCCCAAAGAAATCAGGATGAAAGTATATTGAAAAACACGCACAAAGGGAGTGAGTTCACAGAAGTTGCAATATTACAGGTCTGCTTTGTATAGCTCATTTTCTTGTTTAAGCTGAGGACTCATTTGCTTGAGAATAATCTCATTATAGTCAATGAACAGATTCACCATTAGCTCTTCTTGCCCTTTAATCCTATTACAGTATCTATTTGTATTTCAATTTTTGACCTTTGGAAATTTTTAAATCAGTATTTCCTGCAAAATTTAATATTACTGTCTTTAATATGACAAAGACATTTAATTAAGTTGAACCTTAAATAAACTTTCATAGGTCAGCAAAAATCAGTTTGATACTTTCCCCTTAGTTTTATAATTCCCATTTCTGATGCAAATGCCTCTGGAATGAAGAGTCTGGCTGCTGGCACCAGGCAGCATGCTCTGTGCTCACAAGGCTGGAGAATGTCTGGCCCACTCTATCCCTATCTTTCAAGTCAGATGCCCTCTAAGACAAGAACAGTGCTGTGGTGTGTGGCCTCAGGTCCAGGGTGTTGCAGGCGCTCCCAGAGATTAGATTCCTGACCTTGGCCTCCTTATCACCAGCTCTAAAGAACTGAGATAAGCCCTTGCAGACACAAATGTGTTCCTTGGGTTCTCTGTAGTCCTGGCTCACTTTAAAATGATACCTATTGGGCATCATTGTCAAGGTTGGGAGAATTTGTCCATTTAGGTTTCTTTTTGCATTTCTTTTAAAGGTGTACATTTTCTGAAGTGAACACATATACACTTATGAAATAACTTCTGCTAGCAAAGGGGGCACACTAATTGTGCTCATTTGCAATAATTAGGAGAAATAGGGATCAGAGGAACTAAAATATAAAGAATAAGAAAAATCAGAATTGCTTTTCAATGTATATATTTGACCGAGTAACAATTCATTAAAATAATAAAAACTTTGGAAATGAAAACATGGCTGGGAAAGGAAAAAGATGAAACTTGTTTTTTAAATTTTATATAAACTTTTGGAATAACCCCTGTATCCCACCTCAGGAGCCATTCCTAAAATACCTTTAAAATATATACTGGTTGCTTTTATAAAATTCTGATTCATATTTTATATTACTCCACTTAAGTATTTTTCACTGCAGTAAGATAACCAGCTCTTGCAATTAGCAAGACTCAATTTAAAGATGAACGAATTCTCAAAAATTACTTAAATTCATGGTTTTCAACTGCATAATTTACAAAGTCTCTTTCAGTTGTAAAATTCTGTCATTCCCGAACTATGCATTCTTACATCTCAAGAGGCAGATGAATAAAATGAGGATTTATGTAACTGTAATATATGTAAAAGAGATTTTCTTAATATTTGGCTGTTCCCCCTGGATTGGACCACCAGCAGTTGGAGGGCATTGAAACTCATCTCCTCCCATCTCAGTGCATTTGGCTTAGGTTCTGATGAAGCTGAGATCCCTTCTCCAAGAAGGCACATGACTTTGGCCTGGCCAATCAGCATCGCCCCTTCATCCCTCAGCTCACAGTATTTGCTTCATGAATTTGTTCAATAAGGCACATCCCAGCACGTATACATTTATTCATATTTTTGGGAAAAGGAAGTTTTGCTCTGCTTGGATAAAGACAACTTAAGCATGGTGTTTCTGTGAACTAACATGTCAACACAGTCTACTCCAGAGAGAAGCCAATTCAGAGGAAGAACAGCAGAGTCAAGAAATAGTAAAAGAGAGAGAGACAGTCACCAATCTAATAACAGAACTTGAGTCCCAAAGCAAGTAATATCCTTGGAATTTCAGTTAAGTGAGCCAGCATATTCTCATTTTTGCTAAAAACAGTTTTATTTGGGTTTCTACAACTTGCAACAAAGGAAATCTAAGAAAGAGTGGTTTAAAGAGATTGATTCTTTCACCGATATGTCCCCTAGAGCAAGGGACATAAAGGAAAGAATAAACAAATGGGATCTCATCAAAATAAAAAGCTTCGGCACAGCTAAAGAAAACAGCATTAAAATGAAAAGAAAACCAACTATATGGGAAAACATTTGCCAATGATACCTCAGACAAGGGTTTGATCTCCAAAATATATAAAGAACTCACATGACTCCACTCCAGGAAGACAAACAACTCAATTAAATAATGGGCAAAGGACCTGAACAGACACTTCTCCAAGGAGAACATACAGAGGACCTAGAGACATATGAAAAGATGCTCAGCATCACTAGCCATCAGAGAGATGCAAATTAAAACCACAATGTGTGACCACTTCACACAGGTCAGAATGGCCATCATAAACAAATCAACAGACAAGTGTTGGAGAGGATGTGGAGAAAAGGGAACCCTAGCGGACTGTTGGTGCAATGCAGACTGGTGCAGCCACTGTGGAAAACAGTATGGAATTTCATTAGAAAATTAAAAATGGAACTGCTTTTTGACCTAGCAATTCCACTGCTGGGATTATACCCTAAGAACCCTGAAACACCAATCCAAAAGAACCTATGCACCCCAATGTTCATAGCAGCACAATTTACAATAGCCAAGTGTTGGAAGCAATCAAAGTGACCATCATCAGTAAATGAGTGGATCAAAAAACTATGGTACATTTACACAATGAAATACTACACAATAGAGAGAAAGAAGGAGCTCCTACCCTTTGTGACAGCATGGATGGATCTGGAGAACATTATTCTAAGTGAAATAAGTCAGGCAGTGAGGGACAAATACTATATGATCTCACTTTTAAGTGGAACCTAATCAACAAAACAAACAAGCAATCAAAATATAACCAGAGACATTGAAATTAAGAACAATCTGACAGTAACCAGATGGGAGATGGGAAGGGAAAATGGGGGGAAGGAGGGAAGGGATTTCAGGAACAACTAACTATAAAGGACACATGGACAAAACCAAGCAGGGGTAGAATCAGGGGAGGGAGGTGGGGATGGCTGGGGTTGGGGGGGGAGTTTTGAGGGGAAAATGCAGGTAACTGTACTTAAACTACAATAAAATAAAGGAAAGAGAGATTGATTCTAGTTATCTTCCAATTTATTTTATTGCCACCTTTTCAGCATAGAGACAGTCCCTCTGACATTGATTGTCTTTATTAATTTTTAAGGCATATTCTGGTCAGTCAAAAATAAGATACATGGATCGCTGTTCTCATTAACTACCTCAAGCCTTTCCTGGGCAAGAAGAAAACAACCTGTCACTTATTCAAAATTTTCATCTGTTTAAATTGACTTGTTTTAAATTTTATACTGTATAGTAAAATTATCTTCTTAAAAATGCCTAGGCAATATCTATGTATCAGAAAGTTCCTTTTTTATCAGTCTTTAAAAACTTTAATCAATCACCAAAGAAGGATTAGTATTGAATTCTGATGAAGTATATTTTTCCTACAGTATTTTTTAAAAATAATTTTGTATCAGATTTATGACAGCCATATTTCTCAGTCTTTGATTTTATTCTTCTTTCTTGGTTCATTTTAGAAATTTAAATTATTTTGTACTTTCTAAATGCCTGAGATTTGGCTTAGAGGAGATACTACTTTTGAAACAACTCCATGGCTAAAAATGGATATAAACATATGTGTAGCATTTCAGTGTTCATTTATCACTGACGGATGTGTCCCGAGAGCTATAAATGGGAAGCACGAGCACCCCAACGTGCACTGACGTTCATGGGCATCTACTATGAAAATTTTCAAATTTCATGATAATATTTCTCTGTGAAAATTTCATTAGCTACCCTAAATCAGGCTCTGAGCCTGTCACTTATTTAATAGAACTTTAAAATAATTTTAACATTCCAGCAATGTCAAGAACAGTCATCTACTCATTTTTGCTCAGTCTCTGCTCTCCAAACATGAAGCAGACAGCTCTGAACGTGGTACTCCGCGCCCAGAGACTCGGAGCGCACGTGGTATTCTCAGCGCCTTGCACACAAATGAGACTGTGCATTTGCAGGGCTGGGCACCGGGCCTGACATACAGGAGGAGCTGGAATCAGGGCCAATTCTTCATGTTCCCTTCCTGTCTTCTCAATAAAGTGCACATGTGTGCACAGGTACAGCACCTCGTTTCCCCTTGGAGGAGTAGTGTATTTTAGAAGAATTGTCCTTAACCTTAGCTTACCTAATTCTCCTTTAAAAATATAATTATTGGTGGGGGGAGGAGGGGGATGCAGATAACTGTAATTGAACAACAACAAAGTAATTAAAAAATATATATATAATTATTTTATAATGCTCCTCTAATATCTGAAATGACATTTATAAATAAAATAATTCTCTTAAACACACAATTCTTCAAAGATCTGTAATATAGGGGAAATACAAGGAGAGTAATTCATAATAAAAATGTACTAGGTAAATGTTTGGGCATGATACACTTGATTAGAAGACATAATTAAATTGTTGGATGATGACACTTAAACACAGAATCCCTGAGATTCCAATTGCTGCGAATTTATAATAATCAGGCACGTTTTATTGGCAGCTCAAATACCGCAAGCTGGGCCTGCCGTCAATGGCATAATTTTTTTCTAATGGTGATGAACTCTTTGTAAAGTTCCAAATAAAACTACCGTTGCCTCTTGATTTACACAGTAGTTGCATTGCTGCAAAATTCAAAGAATATTAAAATCATGCAAAAGTAGTTTGTGTTCATTTGCAAAATGGAGTTAGGTTTAAGTTCCGACAACGTTGACAGGTTTTTACCTACATAGACGTCCAGCAGGATTTGAAAGTGCACCCCCCCCCCCCATGCACTGCAGACAGAAATTCAGCGTTTATGACTTCCACCCCAACATTTTGACAACCTGAAAACATCTCATTCATTTAAAAAACTCTCCCTGGGTGTGTGTGGGGAGGTGGGGAGGTGGGTGTCGATTCTATCTCTGCTGAGACTTTTTGGAGTTACAGGTTTTTAGAATCATACCACATCATTAGTTATAATAAAATATTTGCAACACATGATACGGTATTTCATATTCTTCCCCAAATTCCTCTGGCATGGCTACTCACTGCAATGAAGATATCACCAGTGTTCCTATGCATCCCTAAATATGTATGGATAATCTCTGGGTTTTGAATTTGTTGAAATAGCCTTGAAATAGAGACATTAATTGCATGCTTAGTTGGAGACAATGCAATAAATTTCCTTTGCCAGAGTAACTGGAGCCCTGCAGCTATGCTCTCCTAGTTATTATACACAGTAGCAACAAGTTTTAAGGCATATAAAACATGAGAAGTAGCTTGAGTTGTAATAGTAGCTCCAAGTCAGTTGAAAAAATCTAAATTAAGACAAAAAACACAGGACCCATCATTGAAATGCTCTTGATTAGTAGCAACAAGTTTTAAGGCATATAAAACGTGAGAAGTAGCTTGAGTTGTAATAGTAGCTCCAAGTCAGTTGAAAAAATCTAAATTAAGACAAAAAACACAGGACCCATCATTGAAATGCTCTGATTAGTGACTTTGTGATGACCAGAATACAGCCATTTTAAGAACTGTGTTTATTTAAAGATCTATTTCATTCGAGAGCTGATTTACTTGTAAGACATCTAAAAAAGCATCGATTCTTAAATGCTGGCACAAGAGGATATCTCTAATGTTTATCTTATTGTGTTCTAAAGGTCAAAGGAATGGCATGGTAAGATCTTCCCCTACCAAAGCAGAAACAACAGCAACGAGAAGCTTGAATTTAAAATGAGATTTTGTGGAAGTTTTGTTAACAGTGATTTTGAGAAATAAATGGATATGGCAAAAGAGAAAGGCTGTAAGGTGAGACATTGAATAAAGAACAAAAGAAACAAATATTTAAACATATTTGGAATGTCAAAAACTAACTTCCTCCATAGAGTCACAAATAAATTCAGCGGTTTGACTTACCAGCATGACTAAGAAATGAAGGTCAGAACAGGGTTTTCTATTCATGGTATCCAGAGAAGTTTATTTTCTGGGAGTCTCAGTTTAGATGGTATATTATATATGAGTTTTCTTCCCATAAAAATATAGAAGCCTTCTTTGCTAATGGTTTCCAAATAGTTGAATTTACAACCACCACCCACCAGTCAAGCATAGGTAGAAGTCAATTGCATGACATTCTGAACTAGAGATCAAGATGCACCTTTCTGGAAGTCAGTATTCGAAATCTCTCCCAAATTACGTGTGCTTGAGATAGTGGGAAGACATGGGGATAGGAGAGAAAGGAGTTTAAACACCTCAAAATATGACATCAAGGGAATTTTTCCATCCTAATTTTCCATTCTAATTTCTGGATACTCATTTAGCTGATGGTGTACTTTCTCATCATTCATGACTCTTGGCTCTGGCCTCCTTTTTATTCCTCTCCAATGCAAAGCTGTCATTTCAGCCGCTTACGTAAACTGAACCCTGTGCCTCACATCCCCTCCCCCTAACTCATCCTCTGTCTGGCTCACGGCCTTTAGATCTCACTGCAAATGGCACCTCTTCAAAGAAGCCCTCCCTGACTTTCTATGGAAGGTGCCACTCTCACCCACCACCAATCACTTGCTAAGTCCACACCCTGTGCATTTCGTTCAGAGCACCTAAGAAGTTTCAGTGATCTTGTTTATGAACCTTCTTACTTTTTACTGGTGAGCTCCCTCCACTGGAAGGCCAGACTCTGGAAGGCAAGGTCCTTGTCTGTATTGTTTACCTTCTTATCTCCAGGCCTAGAACAATTTCTGATGCATAGAAGATACTAAAAAAATCTTTGTTGCATGAACAAACATTAAACACTATTCTTTGGACCTAAACCTTCTGTTACAGTGGTACTTCAGCACTCATTGGCATCAGAACTCATCAAGCCTGGTACTTGTTGCATTGGGGCGAGAAAAAATGTTTCAGCACTGACGCTTGCTCACCACGGGCTGCACTTGCTAGAACTTGTATGAGTCACTATGCCAGCGCCCGGGAGAAAGTGGTTCATCAATCATTGTTTGCTCCTCATTTGTCAGAATGATGTAACGATGAGTTCCGAGGTACCACTGTAGCTTGATATTTAATATTCTGTGCTTTATTCTTTTAATTTCCTTAACTTTCAAGACCACTTTAGTTTTTCCAAATAGGTTTTAACATGTACAGAAAGAAATATTTATGTGATATTTTTCTATATTTAACCTGTAGCTCAAGTAGGTGCGAAACTGTGTCGGCCACTATATTCACCCTCATGGCATTCCAGTTCAGAGGATGCTGACTGTGGCTTCCCTGGGCTTCCCTGGCCTTTCCATGTACACATGGGAGCTGTCCCTGCTTTGGGGGCCTTTCTTGTGATGACTTTCGTTTTATTCAGAGTGAAAGATCTAGATTTCAAGGGAGAATAATGGAAAACTTGTTAGCATAATTTTAAAGAACTAAAAGTATCACTTCATGAAACTGTTAGTGTTTAAATCAACATTGTAATGCATTCTGGAGAGAACTTACGTCAGATGTCAGATGTTTACCTTGACAAGTTGAGTCTAGTTCTGATTCTAGATGGACGTGGCAGGATCCCCTCATCTCAGTGCTATTCTGCTCTTTTGCCCTGGGACCCACCCAAGTTCATTATAAAATGGCCCTCTGTGACACAGAAGTGCACTCTGCTCACCACTCTTCTCCAATGGATCCTTTCCACTCGGCCCTCCAAAAACAGAATGATACCCCCCACATTAAACTTATCAGACAAATGGCCCTATGACATCATGCTGAGATGCCTTAGATGATTTTTAACTGTTAGGTACAGCCTGTAAAATTTACAAGATTACCTTTCAAGTATCTCTAGTTTTCCAAATAAGAAAATGTTGCTATAAGTTAATTAAATTATTACCAAATCAATTGAGATAATGTCTGAAGAAAAAAATACCAGAAAAGATGATGAATCATAGAAATATAAAATTCTATTTTCAAGGATGAAAAAGACAGACAGAACTATGTCCTATGATTTGGGTTCATTTCCTGACTCTGCCACTCACTAGTAATGTGATCTAATGCCAGTCTATTGAACTCTTTGTGTATGAAATTCCTCCTTTTAAAAGTAGAAATGGTAATATCCACCCCACAAAAAAGACCTAATGATGAAAGAGTCACCGTTTCTAATACATAAAATGTGGTTAACTGAATTTTAAAGAATAAATTGAAAATTAATACTTTAATCCTCCTATCATGATATTGTCTTTATATCCACACATTTAAAGTAATTTAAGCAATATTCTAAATAGCCCAGTTCTTGTATGCATCAAGGAAACTGCATCCTAAAATTCTAGGTTTAGGATTAGCTTGGACCATTAGTTTGGAGGTGGAAACACTGGGTTCAGTTCCAGTTCAGCTGAGGGGCCCTGGGAAAATCATTTCACCTCTGGACTTCCTTCCCCCTCATGTGGCTGACAACTGTGGCTGCACGTTGGTGTCACCTGGAAGACTGAAAACAGATGACTCCCTCTTGCTCCAGCCTCAGAGATTCTGATCTGGAATGAGGCAGGGCTTCGGAATTTTAAGTTATTTCCTCAGGTGATTATTATATGAAGCCTGTGTCAGGAGCTTTTGATTCTTTATAATGTTATAACTCTTCTGGAGCTAACAAATAGGGAAACACAACATTTTTAAGGACAGATATGTTTTCTCTAAGTGTCAATATATAAAATACGAGACATGAGTTCAAATGAAGGAATTTTCCATTTCAAAATATTAAGAAACCTTTGAAAAATTGTTATATAAAAAGGGACAGGGCTTACAGAGTGAACAGGTTTATGTGATGCTTATATTGTGGGAACAATCCTATTATTAGAGCTATGATATTGAACTGTAAGGTCAAGTATAGTATTTGGGGGCCTAAAATTATTTGGCAATTTTTATTGTAAAATATATGTTCAAACAATACATAATTTTTTTACCAAGTCATCTTTAATAATATTGGTATCAGCTACATAATTTAATAAATAAGACTGCAAACTATTACTATAAATAATTCAGGTGTGAAAAGATGCCTTAGCCATATAGAAGGAAGAAGGAGGGAACTTTCTATTAAGAAACTATTGTGGGTCAGGCACTGTGCTAGGTACTACTGCACTGTATCCTCACACAATTCTGTCAAGTATTACTCTCCCCGTCTTACAAATACCCAAAATCTTTGTCTCAAAGAGGTGAAGTGAGCTTCCCATGCTGCTTTTTAGGGAAAGTAGCAGAACCAGGATTTGAATCTGATTTTGAATTTGATTTTAAACTCACTCTACCCACAACACATAGTCTGCAGAAGGCCTATGTATTTTTTTCCTACTTTTCTTCCATTCTGACATTTCATTCATTCATTCACTTGCTCATTCAACCACCTACAAACCCATCACCAAACACTTAAGTGACATGTCGGGCTGGGGACTCACAGATACCCAAGGAAAGCAATGACTGCAATGTAACTTGTTTAAGGCACAGGCATTGAGGCAACCAAAAAGAATTTAAAAAAATAAAGGAAAGTCAGATTGGCCTTGAGAAAGCTATAAAAGCAGCACACACATCGTGAATCAGAAGAGAAACAAACAAAGTCACGTTAGTGACAGAATGGCTCCCAGGCTGATAAGGGTGGACGAACTGGTGAGTGCACAGGAAGAATGTGTCAGTCAGCAGGAGCTGGGCACGTTTGGAAGTGGAGGAATGTCGCAGTCACAGAGGTGACAAGGCGGATACCGGCAGGTCCAGAGGAGCCCTGAGTTAGAAGAATGTGCCTTGGAATGCTGACTTCAGGGGCCTGGACGCTGACGGGCCTGAACTGACGGAAGATGAACACTCAGGTCACTTTCCTGACTTGAGTCTGAGTTCTCCACACAACCTTCTGGTTATTTTGGCTTCTTACATAGATAGATGGGCTAAAGTATTGGCATCAACAAGATTTCTTTAATATCAACGACCAGCTGAGAAGGCAGCGCAGACAGAGCCCCACTCCTTAATGACGTTGTAGAGGCTTGGCTTCTTCCAGATTTCTTGCTGGGTGAGAAATATGAATCCTGATCTCGTTAAGCCACTGTTCGCCCAATTTCTATCACCTGCAGTGCATATAATCTTAATATAGAACTATTATTTATAACAATGTCACAGTTAAAGTCTTTTTTCCTTCCTGGAAATCTCTCAGGGACTGTACCTCCCTTCCACCTTCCATCCAACTGTCTTGCTCCCTCTGTATGCTCCTCTCTCTCCTCCCTCACAGGTCTTGCTCATCAGATTCAGAATTTTCCGGAAAGGTGGCACGAAGGAGAAGCACAGCTCCCTGAAGAGCCCTGGTGGTTTAGAACCATGGTCCATAATACACAGTCAGTCCCTTCGCCCCTACTCCCTCCCCTGACATCTTGGTCATGCTCTGCCTAAGCAAAGGAGTCCCATCAGAGCACTTTGCTGAATGTGAGCTCACGGCTGTGCACTCAGGGACTTCGCCATGAAGAGCCAGGACTGGAGAGACAGTGAAATTGCCACCAGAGGCTATGAGCAGGACAGGTAGGAGTGGCCACTCCCCATGTTGGCATGCTCATCTATTTCCTCATTTCGTGAGCCTTCGGGCACATTAGGACATGTTTCCGATGATAATGGGTGACCCAGGATTTTGTGTTTTGTGGTAAACCCACACAGGCCTTGCCATCCAGCAATGTCATTGGGCTTTCGTTGGAAGAGCTTTCCTCCCCACAGATAAGAATAGAGATGCCTCCAATCCCAAAACAGCCAAGTCAACAAAGGAAAACAGAAGACGCCGGGACAACAGCACAGAGACATACTAACTCAGAAGAGGAAAGTGTCTTTTTCCCTTCAAGATATTTATTTGAAACTTTTTAATGTAACCAGGAGACATTGAGTAATGTTAATATAGGTACCGTTCTCCACTTTTCTTTAAAGACAGTGGTATGCTCTGCTTTCTTTCTACAGTTTCTGCATCTGGAAATACATACCTAGGATATTTTGGGTGAAATAAGCTGCTCTTGTTTCCTACAGAAAGCCATGTGGGCTTAGATTTGGAAAGAACAGGCAAAGGCACATCCCAGGGCCAGACCATGTTACCTGAATATTTGTTTGAATGTGTTTTGCCTATTTTAACTTAGTTATTTTATTTCAGAGTGTAAATTTTCCCCCAACAATGTTATTGCACTGCATACCACTGCTATATTGTAATGCCATTCTCCATGGAGTAGATACCTAAACATAGGGTTTCAAGCTGCGTATTTTGTTGTAAAGCCCCTGGAAATGGTACTTGGGAATTCAGATTTTTTTTTTTTGAGATCCTGATTTACATGTCACATTTTATTGGCAAGCTTTGGAAATGTTCAGCTTCCATAGCCCCCGCCACTACTCTATATACCTGCTGGAAGGACAGGACCTGAGGAATTGCTCTTTGGTCCCTGTGCTGCGCCTGCTTTGTGTCTGATCTGCAGATGCCTCCCTCCTTCGTCTCTGCAGATTGTTAAGGCAACCCTTTTCTAAGAGTACCTGACATTTTGCCCCAGGTCTCTGACAAACCCCTGCTTCTATGCTTCTGCTAAACAGCCTCTGTTGCCAACTACTTTTAGTTGCTCTCACGGCTTCTTTCCCTCAGTCCTCACACCTGTGCGCCCTGGGATATCTGCTCTGCATGCATTGGCTCATGCACTGAACAAACGTTTGACTAACAACAGGCACAGCTCCACGCTCTCTAGGTCACGCAGTGAGTAAGGTAGGTAAGAGTCTGCAAGTCTGGACAGACAGAAAATAAACAATGAGTAAATTAATAAATAAAACTCAGCTAAGTGTTATGATAAAATAAAATGAAGATCACATAACAGAGTGTTGAGGGACTTCTATTAAAAGGAGATATAGCAGCTAAAAAAATCTAAGTGTCCAGAACCTCATTACCGATGCCAAGGCCTGCATCCTCTCTGCTAATGTAACTAATTCATTGAAACAACAACCATAAAAACCTTGCAAGGGTAACTTTTAACAGGAAAGTGGCACCAGCTTTGTTACAGTGTATGTTTGTTTCTGGAGAATAGAAGAGTAGTCATTTACCTCCTTAACCACACACAACTTGTAGTACTCTTGCTCACTGGAAAGCATGACATGAATTACATTTTCTAGGGCCAGGGCAGCAAATGTGGAGAAGATGCTCTAGGCAGAACTGCGGGAGTCACCAAGTTTCCTTCTTTACCATCAGGCTGCACCTCAAGCCCTTGAGGGAGTGTATGCGCATGCGTGCAAGTTAGGTGTCTGTGTGACTGATGAGTCTGAGTAGGCAGCCCCAGAAAATCTCAAATATATTCTTGTACAGCTTTTCTTTTGAAAAAATGAGTGGTAAACAAAACCAACCCCCCAGCACTTGTGAAGTAGGTGACAAATATAAGTGACATGTCCCCAAGAAAATAGTTTGCAGAGAAAAGAATAAATGATGTAGGGTTAAAGTTAAATCAATGCCACTGGATTGGTAGAAATGGAAATGATTTTAACCCTTTTTTGTTACACAGGAGTTACGTGTCAATTCTATCTCTTAGGTCTACAATCCTGCAATTTATGCTGTGGGAACTCGGGGTTTCAGTGAGATGTGAAAAGACTCCCTTGGTGCTTGATTTGCTTACATTACTTATGTGCTTTGCAAATAGCTCCTGATGTTTCTGGTCTTGAATAAGAGAAGACTCTGTCAACTCTTGGGTCCATGCAAAAGTCAAGCGGGCTTGAGCACCATTTTTATACCTTTTTTCAAGCACAGAAGTAGATGTTTGGGTTATAAAACAAGTCTTAACTTCACGTCACCGCCAGGCTAGGGTAAAAGAGACTTCTATTGTTGGAACTTGAAATATCTGAAGTACGGGTAACAATATGAAGGGGAAAGCAAGATTTGCCCCAGGGAATCCAATGAGGTTGGCCTATGGGGCAAATGGCAGTGAAATGGAATCAAGATGGTGGCCTCATGAGATCTTCATTCCTGAGTGATCTTTCTTTCAAAAACTATGCATTTAACTGGAGAGCATTATGCTCAGTGAAAGAAGCCAGGCAGTGAGGGACAAATACCATATGATCTCACCTTTAACTGGAATATAATCAACAAAAGAAAAAAGCAAACAAAATATAACCAGAGACATTGAAATTAAGGACAATCTAACAATAGCCAGAAGGGAGGGGGGAGGGCACAGTGGAAGGAAGAGTTCTCAGGAAACACTATAAAGGACACATGGTCATAACCAAGGGGGAGGGTGGGAGCAAGGGAGGGAGGTGGGATTGGCTGGGGTGGGGGGGTAGTGGTGGGGGGAAAGTGCAGACAACTGTAACTGAACAACAATAAAGTAATTAAAAAAATTTAAAAACTATGCATTTTTTGTTTGCAATGATAAATACATGAACATATAACCCTGAGTAGAAATTTAACTTGAGTAAAGAAAGATGTATTAATTTCTGAGGACGATGTAACAAATTATCACAGACTTTTTGGCCTAACACAACAGAAATTTAATCTCTAATAGTCTGGAAGCTAGAAGTCTACAGGTGAGGTGTCAGCAGGACTACGCTCACTCTGAAGGGTCTGGGGACCGATTCTCCCTTTCCTCTCCCAGCCCTTGCTGGGCTCTTGCAGTACCTGGTCCTTCCTGATTTACAGCTGCATCATTCCAATTTCTCATTTACACATTCTTCCCTGTGTGTTCTCTCTTCTCACAAGGAGATTGGATTCAGGGCCCACTCTTACTCAGTGTGACCTCATCTTGAAAACTAATCCCATCTGCAAAGACCCTATTTCCAGATAAGGTCACATTCTGATATTCTGATCTCATGTGAATTTTAGGGGAACACTATTCAACCCACTACAGGTGTTATGAGATCTATGTTTAGGTAGAGAAGCAAAACTACAAAAAAACAAACAAGCACACAAACAACTAATGTGAGGAACACTGGGCTCGATCTAGAACCTGGGACTGATCCTTACGTCTCTAGCTCCATTACTGTTGCCTTAGGCCTGGTCCCCTCAGCAGCTTTTACCTGAGGCCATTGCAATAGGTTCCCAGCCAAGATCCCTGCCTGAGCCAGTATGCCGGTGTTCAAATTCTGCCTCTGCCACTTTTTGGCTTCAAGACCTTGGGAAAGTTACTTAAACAATCAGTGTCTTGGTTTCCTTCCCTGTGAAGCGGGAATAGTTACACTTCCCTCATAGGGATTCTGTTTTGTGATGGTTAAGTCATTGGATCTGTGTAAATCACTTACATAACGCCTGACCCAGAGTAAGCAATAGCTCATAATTTCAATAACTATCATTCTTCCTGCTGTGTAGTCCGTCCTGCTTGTTACTGGCAGGGTGATGTTTCTAAAACTCAAATCTGATGTCATTCTCTTCTTTAAAATGTTACATGTCACCCAGCTGATTACCAGATACAGTAAATTATAGATAGATACGATGCCCTTAATATCTAGCTTAATTCTCACACCCCTCAACTGTCATCATATATATATATATGTGTGTGTACATATATATATGTACGTTGAGCAAAAATGTGATGCCTTCAGATGCCTCTTTGCTTTTGCACATGCAGTCCTTGCCTGCAGTGTTTGTGACTCCTCTTTCACCTGGTGAGTGCTCACTCAGACCTGCTAAGTGCTCAGGCATCAGCTCCCTATGAAGGCTTCCTTAAAGCTCCAAGGGATGGGTTCCTCTTCTTTGCTCTCTGAACATATCAACCCCTCACATTTGCTTGTGATTATTTATTGACATATCTTCTTTTGTGGATTACAAATTCCCTGAGGCTAGACAAAATGTCCTATCAATTGTTAAAGCTCTAACTTCTTTAAATGGAGCATATTGGCTCACAGCATATGGTTTGCAGTTGGAGAATGTATCCTGCCTTTTCCCCAGCTGTGCAACCTTGGAGAAGTTAACCTGTAAGCTAGGGTAATATACAAGCCTACTGGAATTGAGGTAATGTTTGCCACACGTAATGCTGAGAATATGTTAAAGGATATTTACTGTATTTAAAAAATTCTATTAGTTGAGGACAACTGAAAAGAATCATACGAGCTTGCAGATTGTGGCTGTCAAACATTGTCTCCCACCCTTAGCTTCGATGTAATCTTACTTTATCCTCAGTGATGCCCTTGCCTGTACTCCTTAGTCTCCAGCTAAACCCTCGCTGCTTCCTAAGACCCTATTTAACTTCCTCATTCCCAGTAGATGATTCTGTAGTCAAAATCTGTAAGCGCGATCTTCATCTCCCTACTGTCCCACCACCTTGTCTGGGACACACACACACACCCTTATGAACTGGTATATCTATTTATGTATGCTGGCTCCCTTCCTGGATGGGTCTGAGGAGAAAATATTCCTTTAGCTGTTGAATGCCAGCCCCTCCTCTGTGTGTCCTTCACCCTGGCCTCTCCTGCCTCCTCTGGAACTCTGCCTCATCATCATGCCTCTCTCATCGATACCTGCTTCGTAGTTGGCATCTGTCCTTGTAGCCTGTGAATCTACTAAACATCTCATTCCAAACAAAATGCATAGCAACAAAAGAGTCTCCCTTGGCTCTGCCTCTAGATTTTTTCCTTTCTTTTTTTTCAATTTCATGCAACTGTTAAAGAATCATCTAGAAAAACAGTCTCCACTTGTTCACCGCCTACATGCTCATCAACTCACCTGACTGTAAAGAACAACAATCACTCCAGGGACACCATTCATTAAAGCCACCTATGACCTCCTCATTGCCAAATTAATGGATGTTTTGAGATGCTATTTTTAGTGGCTCTTCTATATTCTATGCCATTGAGAAAACTCCCCTGAAAACTATCTAAATTTTTATGCTCTGGAATACAAATCTCTTCCAGTTTTCCTGGTTGACTTCAGACTATCTTGTTGAAAATTTTATAGGAGGCTTTTCCCCTATTTCAAATGCTGCTGATTGTACGACTTGCGTCTTCGGCCTGCTGTCCCTTCCACTGCTCTTCTTTTACCCCAGACGCTGTCCTTGGGAAATGGCAACCACATGCATGATATCTTACTACCACAGCCTGTGACTATCAAGTTGGTAAGTCTTCCTAGGGTTTCAGAGTTGATTATCCGACTGCCTTTGGATGTTTCTAACTGAATATTCCGCAGATATTTCACATGGAGCTTGTTTAAAGCTGAGCTCAATATCTTTCTTCTTGGCCCTTTTTCCATATTCTCTCTTGGTGGTACAATCATCCACAGTAACCAAAGCCTAACGTGAGATGCATCAGGGCAGAGATTCAAGGAGGTGCCCCCTTTGGGGTAGATGGAAAATTTAGGGCAGGCTCTCTGCAGCTTACGAGTGAAGATAAAAGCCTTGGCTCTGCAGAGAGTCACCTCCATGATCTCTCTTGATTATGTGAATATAGGGCAAGAAGGTGCCTTTTATCCCAGGAAAAGTTTTGTTTTTGTTGTTGTTTGTTTTCTCTTGAATTCTTATCTCAAAATGCCTCACCTGCTGGCACTCAGAGCTGCATCCTGGTGGGGAGGGGGACAAATGGCTCACGGGAGCCCAGGGCTTTTGTGTGCTCCATGAGGTCTGAAGTTCCAAAGACCGGCAGTACAGATGAGGGGCTTCTTCTTGGCCAGCACCTTTGTCTACCTACCCCGCTCACCCCACCCCATCTAATTAACACCAATCATTTTTCTTAAATATTTCTGGAATATACCTCCTTCTCTCCATAGTTACCACCAGCTTCCTAGACTGGCCCTCTACCCTCCGTCTCTTGCATTACCACAGTAACCTCTCTGACTGAGTTCCCAGCATGTGGTCCTGTCCTTCCCAGATCTAGCCTCCACAAAAATCATCTGAATGTCCTAACTAAGATTCAGAACCTTTTCATGACTTTCCATTTCTTACAGGATAAAGACTCAGCTCATTAAGTGGCATAAAATCCTCTCCATGACCTAGAACTTTCAGTAGAACTATCGTGGCTCCCTGTTTGCACTGCTCTACATAACAGCAGACTGCCTCGTTACCTGCACTACACATTATTTCACCTACCTTTTGCCATTGGCTCATGTGACCAGCCTTGCTTGCAATATCTGGTCCTGTCTGCTCACCCATATAAATTCTGCCTGTCTTACAAAGTCTCAAGTGATACTGAGTGTGTCAAGTATCTGCTCCTTTATTTTCATGGCATCCTGAACTCATGTCCACTGGCTCGCTTCCATAGTATCCTTCATTTGCCTGCCTCTCTCCACCCACACCTCCTTCTCCTGAAGGATAGTCTTACTCGTTTTTATATCTCTAGCACCTAGTGCTTGAAACATAATAAATACTCAGTAAATGCTTGCTCAAATGAACAAATGAATTCCAGCTCTGCCACCAATTTATTATGACCCTGGGCAAGTCCCAAGCTCTCTGGTGCTCAGTTATTTCATATAAAGTTAAGGAACTGAACTAATCTTTTAAATGCCCCTTTTAGTTCCAACATTCTATGATGCTTCTATTATATTTGTTGAAAGAGTGTAATG